>ML256795.1:23803-38355 GCA_005239495.1 Nicotiana undulata
GGGAGCCCCCCCCCCGTCGGGGACAAAAATAAGGGGCGAAGTGTCCCCCCCCCCCCCCCCATAGCGGGAGTATCGCGTCGTTTCGACCTAGACGGAGAATGGCCACCTGGGATCCGTGCAAACTCCTCATCGCCGCAAGACCTCGTCAGTTGAAGCCTCTCCTCGGAGGCACGTTTAGGAACACCACCAATCGCCTCGGCTGGAACGCCCCTGGACCTCACCTCGGAGATCGAGATATTTTCCGACCCCTCCACCACGACCTTACCTGTCTCGGCTAGCCGCCTCATACGCGGTGAAATTTCCTCTTCATGAGAAGGCTCGCCTGTGAGTAATAAGATTTGCTGAGAGGGAGCACAGCCTGGGACGTCCATGTCTAGCGAAATGGGCCCCTCCATCCGCGGAACTCCGGGCCGGCTCCTCACAAACTCCGCTATAGTGAACTCCCTCGCAATTGAGGTCGCCCTCTGGCGAAAAGAGAGGGCGGGCGTATTCGCCTTCTTAGAGGTTCGTCGACCTGATATGAACGTGTGTCAGAAAACGATAAAGATTCGACCAAAAGTCGAACAAATGAAATACTTACGAGGGGGGAGCTTCGGACCGAAACGCCTGTGAAATGAAGACCAATCATGAATACCAGTCAGTCCTCCATGTCAGGAACAATGGAAGGAATATTTTTTACGGTTGTAAACGAAAAAGACAAGAGCAGGTCATAGAGGTAAAAAGGATAAACTCACAAAATAGTAAATGGTACGAAGAGACGCTTACGTTGATAGTTCTACTGTTCAGGAAACCCCGTCGGGTCTGCCACCAGATGCTCAGTTCGAACAAAAAAGTACTTATGCCAGAATGGGCGACTCGCCTTGTCGTCCATCCCGGCCACCAGTCCTTTTGTTCCACGATTCCTCAAATGTATCATGGTGCCACGAAGGAAGGTCACCGAGAATAGGTACAGCAAATGGTGGAGGTCGACTTCACAATCAGCCAACTCCTCGTACTTGGTTAACATTATGAAGATTTTATAGCATAAGGTGATAGCTGCACTGGGCAAATGCGATAGAAACAACAAAATTCTTCAGCAATTCTAGGGAGAGGGAACGTATAGCCAATGGTGAGAGGATAGACGTAAAACGCACAATGGCCAGGATGGTGAACCTGAATCGTGTCACCACCGGCGACAATCAACTCTATGGAAAGAGGAATACGATATTTGGCACGCAGTTCAGCCAAATCACCTTCCCCCGTTTCGGAGAGCTCAGGCTCAGGGGTAGGGCCAGGTCCCCTGGGAAAGTCATTCCTAGTTAGTGGATTCTTCGAAATTACCTCATCCACTGTAGGAAATCTATCATCTCCCTCCACCGGAGCCCCATCGTCGGTAGAAACGATGGCCAACGATAGAGGAGCAATATCAGAAATATCCTCATGAATGTGGGAAGAAGCTGACATTGCGAATGCAAAGGGTCGAGTGAACAAAAAAAGAGGTTGAGGACAAACATGCTATTATGGAAGCTGATGAAGAGAAGTCACAGAATATGAGGAAGAAAGGTGCAAGGAGTGTAGGAGGGAAAAAAGATGATGAAAGTTTCAAATGAAGAAACCTTTGTCTATTTATATGGTAGGTTGGCCCTAAAATCGAGGCCAAAAGCTGCCCACAAGTGCAGGAACCGAAGTATCAGCAGTACAAGCAATGCATGGGGAAGATGCGCAAGTGATGACGTGCGTGGCATCTACGTCATCAGACGTCACTTCTGCCGGTTATGATACTAAAAGGTACCAACCATTCGATCGCGCCCCGATTTTGTGCAGGATAAACGCAAGATTATCCGCTCACCAAGGACGAGGTGCCCACGACCTTGATAAGCGGAGGGACTAACTGTATTTGCCAAAATTTGAGTCGGTCTTAGCGATGATGACGGTCGAGGTCGAGCAACTGCTCGATCACCAAGTAGAGCCAGCAACCTTAGCTTGGACGAAGTCGGGCAGAAAATGCTGACGGCGACAGATGAGGTTCAAGTCGCAAATAGGGAATATTCTAACAGAATATTCCTCTCTAACATCCTTTAGGGTTACTTGAGAATGGTCCCATATATATAGAATGAGATAGGAAAGAGGAAAGGCAACTTTTGTATTGGGAAAGCTATTGAAAGAGCATATTCACTTTTTTCTTATCTATGGACTCAAATACTGAGAACCACCTTTTCGAAGATTCAAGATCCAAGAACCCTAAAATCCTCTCATATGGCATGTTATTCCATCAATTGACGAACGAGGTTACCAATATTCAACGCACGACATTCGGACGTGCGGTTTTTGGTTATTACTTTATTGCCATTGCACGCATTCAATTTTTATCTTTACGTACCATTTATTGTTAATCATTCTCAACTCAAGAGGTTGACATTATTATAGCATTATCATTCCATCCGAAGACTTGTATCTTTTCTAGATCTAGTAGTTATTAAGCTTAATTAGGATTAGCCCAACATTAAGCTCTGTTTAACTACATATTAAGTGTCTTATCACATTTTTTATAAAATAGTCATATCTTACGTATCGATATGTCGAAAGTTCGATGGAATTAAATTCACCAAAGTCATGGCAAATTTTGGAACTTCTAAGAGAAAAAGGAGACTTTGTTACATTTAACGAGGTCTAATTATTTTGTTCACGAATCCAAGTTAAAGAGTAGAGTGTAGAATAATTTTGAAAACTCGCTACGCGTTTTCCGTCATGTCAGTTCTTTTTTTATAGAATAACGACACTACTCAATTGTCCTTTATTTCTGTAATTTATTATATATTCTTAAGAGTTTTTACTCCATGGGTGGATAATTTTAATTCATGGAACAATTAATAATGATAAATTCCCCAAATTTTCTTCTAACTGGAAAAAATATTTTGGCAGTAAATATTTGATTGATTAGATATAAAGAGAATTATGGTGGCTAATAGTAGGTAGAAGTCAAGATCTCTGTTTTAAAAGGCAGAATAGGGGCTCGCTCCGGGCCGGAGCATTCGTAAAACGCCAGTGGGTTATGTGTGAAGCTTAGATCCGTGAGATTTACGCCTCAGCCGTCGGGGTTTACACCCCGAATACTCCCAACGCCCAGCGTAATTGAAATTTATACAATTTTGTGTAACTAACCTTGCAAATTTTCAAATTTTCTTAATAAATCGTTGGCTATTCAAGATTACTTTTTTCTTAATCATTAATCATTAAGTTGAGAGTAATTTATGTCATAATTAAAAATAAATTATCGCATGTTATCCACTAAGACTGCTATGATAGTAAATTTTAAATAAATTTCTATTTAAAAATATTTATTTATTAACTTTTGTTATGTTTTTATTATATAATAGTCCATAATTTTTTTGTCATTATTTCCTAAATATTATTTATTCATGTTTACGAGGTTCAAACTTATAAAGTTAATAGCCCAGTATTAGCTAGTAACTATTTACAAATAATTAGTTATCATGGTATAGTACGTTGAATTATGTGTCACTTTATTAACTTGTTGAAACTTAAAAATAAATGATGCTAGAGAATCATATTTAAATTGTGAATGATGTTTTTACATAAATTCTCTTTCAAATAGAAAACATAAAGGAGTATTTTAAAAAAATCAAATTATAATATCAAAATTCTTTCAAGATTCATTACTCCTTAAGAGATACATATGAAAATTCGCATCGAATACATTGCATTTTATGTGTGAGTTGTAACGGCGTTGCATCTAGTTTGCATATTATGAGTCATATTTTTCGTATTATTCATAGTTGAATTATAAATTATAAATATTTTAGATCCAAAATTTTAATTCGATGAGTTTATATATAACTAAAATTTATCTATGAGCTATGATCGTTCTGGAGATATGAGCTCATACGTCTATTTACACGAATGGATTATTATATGGTCGGTAAATTGAAAGCCACTAAAGTCATATTTGGAGCTTCTTAGAGAACTTTTAGGTGTAACAAGGTCAATGAAGTTAAGAAAATGCCCAAAATTAATAATAGTAACAGTGCTACTAGTTCAATAATAATGTTTGGATTCAAATAAAACAGTGGACTGAAGACTCTTCATTCTTCAAAGCTCACTACGCGTTTTCCATCGTATTATTATTATTATTATTATTATTATTATTATTATTATTATTATTATTATTGATCTTCCCTTGGTTTCTGAAAATCTACCGACTAAATTATTTTATTTTATTTGGTCGCGATTTTCATTGAAGAGAACTAAATAGTCGGAGAGAAAATCACCCGTTTGATTGAACACGTACGAATTGGAGAGGTAAAATGCTCTTCAACAAAACAGACTCCGAATTCAGAGTTCGATCCGAAAACTCTGATTAAGAATATTTTTTAGTGGGATTTTTTCATTCCTATACACTATTTAAAACTTTATTATCCTTAATGTACATGTTTAGCTAATTATCCGGTATAAACAAATTTTGTTTACAAAATATATACAATTCACCTTAAAAGATTCGCAAATTCATTATTTAGTTACACATTTTTCCTTTTTTTTTCTCCTCTCTTCCCTTTCTCTCCACATCTTCCATTATTTTAAACTATTTATCTATCTGAAACCAGAAAAGTGCCAGTTGTCCCCTCTTCCTTTTCCTATTTGAGATTTATGTAATATAAGTGTCAATAGTCCCCTCTTCCTTTTCAAGAAACCAGAAAAGTGTAATATCTATCTAAATAGTATTGTCATCACTCTATTGATTTAGTTTGAGACGATAATACAAACAGCAAAGGCTGAAAACTCTAATTTGTTGTACAATCCGATACTACCAACCCTAGCCTTTGGCAAGAGATTATCTTAGCAAAAATGCAATAGTATAGCAACAGAAAATATTATTAACAAGATGAAATGAAAACTACACCACCCCCTATTCAGTTTCTTAGTCGAGCTGATGTAATGCCCAAGCATAAACTTAACATGTACAAGGGTGAAGGTCAATAAAAAACGTTTCAGTAGCATCGTTTTAATCTTGATATTGTCATGTTTCATTAAGATACATTTGTTGCTAATTATTCGGGCAAGCATGATATTAGGCTTCTCCTAAGACAAAATGTACGTGGGGGAGGGGGGTGTGATGTGGAAAGAAACGTGAGGGGAGTGGAAGATACGGTAGAGTTATTTTAGGACACTAATTATTATCATTAATTTTCTTAAAATGTACATAAATAGTAATTGAGTATATAAAATATAATTATAGTAAAACTTGAGTAAAAGGTATGTAAAAATTCTTTTTTTAGTTGTCTTTTTTTTAAGCCCAATTAGGTGGAAATTTCTCATATATTTCTAAAGTTGCTTTTGTTGATAAAAATGTGCTCGCAAATATCATTTGGACTTATCTACCACCCTGTATGCCACATAAATGACCCTATTGATAAACCACCTATGACGATATATATTTTTATGAGTTTAAGTTTTATATGTTCTCAGATTACTTAATAGTTAATTTTATGTTACTTTAATCGTACATATTATTTAATAATTTAAAATAAATGGTAAGTAAACTGTGAATTGTTACAACATATTAAATAACATTAAAAGTATAAAAAATTATTTTACACTGTCATCAGTTTTGTATTCCTTTTGATAATAACATAATTTTCAACTAGAATTTTACTTAATTGTAGGACCAGTTGGGATTGACTCTAATACCCCTTGAATTGAAACGACATAAACATTCTTACTATTAGTGTTTGCAATCTCAACAAATGTTTAAGGTATTCAAAAGTCTTATCTCTTTGTGTCTTACCATATTTTTAACGACCTTATTGCAAATTTGATACCGTGTACTTTTAACGTCAAAACTTTTAACAATCAGTGATAGTCAAATTTTTCCTGTCGTAATTGACCAATAAAAATTTAATTAGGTTTTTCAGCAATCGAATTTTCCCTCGCTAAAGACTTCTTTTCTTGTAGTGATATCATAACTTGAAGAAGAGAATGTAAAATTGAAGAAGAAGAGAGAAGAATAGGGAGAGAAAGTGTAACAGAAAATTGTAAAAATTATGCGGGGCGCTTTATTTGGTTGTCCCCATTTAACCTATACTCATAATTTTAAAATTATTTAATATATACCCTAATTTTTACAACTTTAGTTGCCGCCTTCCTGATACATGTGTAAAACTTCAGCTTATTTAGTGCTGAAGTAAAAAGTATAAAATAAAAAAATTGCAGGGTGAGTGTGGGGGTTGGGTGGGGAGGTGGTGACGGAAAAAAAAACTTTTTTGGAGAGAGGGCATGGGGTGGGGGTTAGGTGGGTGGCTGTGGGGTGGGTAGGAAATAGGGTGGGGAAGCTTGAGAAGGAGTTTTGGAAAATGTTTTCCCTACTTTTGATAGGGAAAACATTTTCCTCCAATTAGAGGAAAATGAATTGATGAGGAAAATGTTTATCAAATCATTTAAGCCAACCAAACATGGAAAAATTGGAAAACATTTTTCCGAAAAATGTTTTCCTTCATACCAAACACACCCTTAGTGCTGAAGTTTTTACAAATGAACTAAATAACTTCAGCATTTTCTGCTGAAGTTATTGAAAAAGTTTTATGACAAATCTAATTAATCCAGGATAAAATTTCAGCTTATTTAGTGCTAAAGTTTTTACAAATGAACAAAATAACTTCAGCACTTCTGCTGAAGTTTTTGAAAAAGCCTAGAATGCTGAAGTTTTGTGTGATTGCCTTTGCTACTTCAGGCTCGTATGCCTGAAGTTTATGCGAAAAGTGGGTACGCTTGCAACTTTTTTTTGCAAAGAGGATATAAGTTAAAACGTGACCCAAAAAGCGGGTATAGATGCAAAAGCCCCCAGAAAATTACCCGTCAAAAGTCTACTGGACTCTCCCCCAGCCCAATACTGTTTATAACAGTTTAGGCCCAAGTTGTTACAACTGATTGAATCTGGTCCATTCAATATTAATTCCCTATCTGAAATCACAGCCGTCAAAGCCAACTACATGTGCCTTCATACTCTCACGTGCTTATGCCATATACCCTAGCTATCTACTTTCCCAATTTATTTCATTTCTTCTCCGACACTATAACCTCAACCCTTCCAAAACATTACAAAAACAAAGAAGCTAATCAATTAATACAATTCAGGTGTATTTGATTTTCTATTTTGTTTGAAAGAGTGCCTGACAAAAAAATAAACAATTGAAAATAAAGCAAATAGCTATTAATCGCATATATTTATGCCTCTAAATCCTCAGAAGGAAATTATACACATTTTTGGGTGAAATAATCTTGTTATATTAGGTACTAGAAAAGTTAATGAATTTAGCATCATCACACTTTTATTTGTCTTTTTAAATTGGCTTGCCACCCTTCTGACATTGTGCATTTGTCAATATTGATGTACCAAACAAGTTATCCATCACAATTCTAATTCATATCTTCTAATAAGGCATGGTCATTTCACTGACTCAATAAATGTTTTTCAAGATAAAACAAGACCTAATCCAACCATTAATGACAATTTCCTGTTGAGTATTGTAACATCAATATCAGGAGTACACAATATGGGATCAGTCAAACAAAGAAAAGTTATCTATCTCTATGTGCATTACAATGTTGAGTCACAATCATATATGTTTGTCAAATGCCCAAAATTGGGTATGATACAGTGGGAGGCATTTGCCTATCTGTTTGGTGGATTCATGAACAAATTGGCATACACTGAACTCTACAAAACAATCTGAATACCAATTAAAGACCTCTTTAGGGACACAAATTGTTGAGAAAATGTCAAAAGCTCCTCTTTAGTCATATCATTTAAGGCACTGGTGCCCATCCCTAAACTCCTTCCTTATCCTCAGCACCTTGTATTTGACACAATCAAGGTCTTCTATCTGTCTCTATTTGGCAAGTTGAACACCATCAAAATTCACATTCTCTTTCCACAAGTACAAGCTATCTCATGTTGCATTGTATGTTGGTATAAATCCTTTGGCATGCTGGCTCTCCATTTCTAGAGTCATCAGCGACTTTTGCCGCTGGTACCTATTCCTCTTTGCAGCTAATGCTGTTAAGATAAATTTTTGAAGGTGGAGAGATTAGTTCATAATCTAGACTAGACAACAATGCAACTGAAAATTCAAACTATCATAGAAAGTAAAGTACCTATCATCCATCATATTTAACAGGAAAATAGACAATTTTATGTTAAGAAAATAAATCAAACATACTTCGATTTGATTTAGTCTAGTTGACCCGCAATAACTACAAATTTGATTTGAAAAAGAGGGAGAAGACTTTAAATATAAGTACTGGTGAACTTGCTATCCCAAGATTTTAGTAACAGACAAAATTGACAGTGTGCATACTTCTCTCAGAATATGATAATACAAATCTGTGACAAAGTGCAATGTGAAAGAGCAGAACCGTGATTCATAAAGCTTCAAATCTCATACCTCACAAAACCAACTTAAAGCTCTATCATCAGCCAACTTCAAAGTCAGGGAGATAAAGAACCGAATAAGGGGGACGAGTGATGGCAAACAAGTGGACATCATATGAGACATATTATAAAAGTATATTACAGGCAATTTATGACAATAACATCTATGTCTATGGTATAGCAATGAAGAAAGACCATACCTATGCTATTCGGTAAGAGTTTTAGCTGATACAGAGGTGCTGTATGACATTTACTGTGGCACTTGGGCTACAGCCTAAGAACTCGTATTATTATGATTATGGTGCAGCGCAATTTTGTCAAACCAGTTGTTAATGCAACTTTAACATTTTATTTTAGACTTGATGATGGACAATAATGTAAATTTGATCTCAAAAACAGGACGTTAAATAAAGGTGGTTCTATAATCAGTTAACAGTGAAGTACTCTCTTCATGCAGATTAAAAAGTACTAAGAAAATATGGAAAATATAACATGTTGTAATCACACAGAAAACACTTACACATTAGTTCGTGCGGAAGACCAAAGTCATAATCATTCTGCCTCCTCTTGTAGCAGATGTATGCCACCAAAAGTACCATGCAAACAAATACTAGACATGATATTCCAATTGCAGCTTTACCAGCTGTAGAGAGACCCTCTTTATTCCAAAATAGCGGGCAATCTGGCAAGGTCGGTCCTCCACACAACCCTTTATTACCAGAGAGGCTGTGGAAGCAATATGCTTCCTGTCAGTAAAACGACTAGTACATGAAGGAAGAAACAAAATATAAACCCCTACAAAGTAACTCGCTTGTAGAACTTTTATCAAGAGAATAAAGGAGACTGAAGACTCCGCCGTGATAACTAATGATTTCCACAATATTATATTCATTTACTTGGAGATCTCAAAGCTTACAGTAAAATGTTTTTTCGTGTTCTACATTTCCTAAAGGAAATTTAGAGGACAAAGGAGTTGAACCAAAAATAGGCAACCCCTCCTCCCCTCAGAAGGCAACATTGTGTTATGATTTACTATTCATGTTTAATGCATGCAAACTAATCTCTAAAGCAAACTACACCATTAATGATTTTAAATCTTTCCAAAGTAATAATGTCGTTTCCTCTTAGAACTTATTGCTAGTAATTTATGTCACCAAACGGGTACAGAATTCGAACGTTAATATTTATGAAAGCTCAAGTTCAATTAATCATCTGGACTTTTTCAATCCTAGATTAATAACTTGAGTAATTCCGCCCTATTTTGCAAGTCAATAAACGTTTAATAAAAGACACTCCACTACTGCTCCTCTATGATCTACTTTAATTCCATGAAGCCCTCAAAATTCCCCTTCAGCTCCCAAAAATCATTTTCCACTTTGCATATTGAACTCGCTCCCTCAGTCTTACAATTTATCACAAGCCAACTAGCTGCTACAAAGGATTATTAGCACAAAGTTCCAAAAATCAGCAATTGGTCCTACAACCCTTTGGCTGCATCCCCTTTATAGAGCTACCACCTAATTAGAAACCACAAAAGCATTCTGACAAGTAACTAGGTAACTTTAGAAACTAATCTGTCACAGCTTCTAGGTTGGGAATGTCAAAAATAAGTTACACACAAAAACAACAGGAAACAACAACATTCTTGAGCTACTAAGGATTCCTTTACCTACTTAAGATATCAAGAGATTGTCCTTTCTTACGGCAACATATAGCAGGGATGATCAGATATTGAATATCAAATGGTCGAAAGTCTTCATGGCAATAGCGTGACCAGCAAAGTTACTTTTATAGGTCATGAAACAAGGGGCAAACTCCAACTTAAACCATTTTGCCATAAGGTATTTCTAACAGCCTAAACTAGTAATTAACAGAGGGAAGCATCTCAATTCTTGCACTAATGACATCAGCAAAAGAGGCACATACTTCATCGATTAGCCCTGTTGGTTTAGCAGCACTGATTCGCAAATTAAAATTTTACTAAAAGAACGTAAAATTCTGATAAAGGAAGAACTTTAGCCAAAAATTAGAGCATGACATACTCAATAGCTCCACCATGGACCCCAATGGAAAGAAGTTCCTCCGGCACTTGGCCTTCTAGTTCATTACCGTTCAAATACCTGGCAAATTACAGTAGAACTGTTAGAAGTAAGCAGAATACAATTTGAAGGAGATAAATTTCTTTAATCTGAATCCCAATGATTTACAACCCAAATACTTATCATGTTTTCTACAAACAATCATGCAACGACCAACTGGTACCTCACAAAAATTAAAACACGCAATAACAAACCAATGGAAAGATTAAGGAGAAGAAGAATGAAGCTTACACAAACTGCAAGGTGGAAGAAGGTAGACTATCAGGTATGGAACCGGTAAATTTGTTATTTGACAAGTCCCTGCACAAAAGATCTCCAAATGACGAATTGCAAGCTTCAAATACCAAGAACACAACAGCAAACCAGTTTGACAAAAGGGCATAGCTCTTTTCTCTTTTACGAAAGGGGTTAGCTCTTAAAAAGAGAGAAAGAGGATGGAGTACCCCAATATACTCTAAATTATTAGAGAGCATTGAACAAGAATATCAAAAATAGACTGAGAGTTTTAGGGAAAATGGAGCAAAAAACACTTCAATAAGACATAGCTGGGAGGGATTCAAAGTTCAAGCTTTAAAAACTGACGTTGTTAGTTCACGTAAAATTGACTAACCAAAACTTCAAGCTAAGGCCCATGGAAAAAAAGGACCTTATCTCAAAAACAAAAACAAAAACAAAAAAAGAGGTCCAGAGGATAAAAGGAATTTACAAGTGGTAAGTTGTTAAGCTAGTAGCAAGAGTGAATCAGAAAAATCTGGCAGGATCGGTGTACTCAGGACTCCAATAACATTCAACATTTTATGTAACCCGGACTTGATAACTCATAGTTCTAAGATGCAAAACACCAGACCATTCCAAGCAAACAAAATTATGATCAAGAACACAGTGCTAATATATGGTCTTACAGTTTCACGAGAGACTTCTGACCCAATCCCCACGGTAGAGAACCTCCCAAAGAATTAGAACTCAAGTTCCTGTTTGGCAAAAAGTAAGAGAAGATAGAATGAATATTTGCAAAGACAAAATTAAAACACAGGTAACAAACAGTAAAAGTGCAGAAAAGAAGTTGGTGCAACTGAACTGATCCAATCGGAAGTATTTATTCATCAGGCATATAAATGAGCAACGGAAATACTAGAATGTCTTCACAGTGTATCCGATTTTGTCAAATACCTCTTTAATCATTTTATAAGGACCACTAAATGAGAAGTTATACATACTACACAGGAGGATTAACATGTGAAATTCAGGTATCTAAGAGATAAACTGTTAAGAGGTAAGAAATTGACAGTTGATACTTACAAGCTTACCAAATTAGACAAGAGCCCAATTTGGTCGCTGATATATCCCTTTAAGCCTTGGCTTCCAAGATCTCTGAAAGATAAGAACTAAAAGAATCAAGAAGGATATACATGTGCTTTAGTTATCACATTGAATTAAACAACAGAACGTAAAGGGGATATTCGTTACGGGGGAAACTTCTTTTCTTTCCTTCTTTGACACACAAATTGAAATTAATGATTACATCATCTGCCAAGTTAGAGGTGAGATCGGTAGGATAAGAATGCTGGAGAAACTGGAGCTATGAAAAAGAAGATCCATTAGTCCAACCACAATGGTTTCCAAGGCCTCATTTAGTGATTTGACATCCCAACCCAAATGCTTCACCTCGAAATTTCAAAAATAACTTTTGTGGAATTAGGTTTTAAGCTTGAAACAATGTTTTGAAACGTCTTTTCGAGTTAAGACCGCAGAGCACTATGGTATTTAGCCATAGGCAAAAGACCTGCAAGGCATACATCTTCTGCCCCAGGTACTTGCGCAGCAAGTTCTACATTTTTCATTCAGCTCAATATCCCATGCTATGTTTCATTGTTTGGAACATATATATAGGTAATTTACTTCGGCAAGATAGCTGCTCCAAAACCCTGTCCACTTCTAGTTGTGCACTGCGACTCTGTATTGCAACTAGAATAAGACGTGGCTTCGTTTCTCGATCTTCTACATCAGTTTTCTAGCCAACCCTAATGTTATCAACACACGCATTATACATTGTTATTATAACACCCTTCCCGTGCTTATCACCACATGTTAGTATGTGCCCCTTATCAAATTATGACACGTACCAAGCTAGCAGTAAAGTTATGACCTCAATTAAGATATCCAAGCAGGCTAGACGCCAACTACTAGCTCACATATTCTCCCATCGTCAGAAAAGAATAACTTACATTTGGGAGATCACAAGCGATCCATTCTTAGTTGGATGACATGTAACACCTTCCCAAGCATCCCAAGTAGTAGGAGCACAAGGGTCGCCATTCCATCCCATTCTATCTGGTACTCTAAGCGAATCCTTCAATGCTTTCATAGCAACAACTGCAAACACGGGCAAGAAAAACAAGTTTAACTTTTGCTAAAAAGAACTTCCACAACTAACTCAATGACCAAAAATACACACTACGGCAATGAGTTCTTGATATGAACTAAATTTTAGTAAGCCCTATGAATTGACAGTGTAAAAGGCACCTGCAGATAAATCTATATACAAACATCAACTGGTAACCTTAAGAAAACGGAAAACAATTCATATAACTGGTGAAAGTACATTGATATTGTAAAGAACATACTATAACTTGTAATTTCGGTATACCTTGTTGAGGAAGAGTCTTGAGATCAGGTGGAATAATAGCATAATTCTCAAGGCCACAAATAACAGGCGCACCCACAACAGGCACAAGTCTTACATTCAACTCAGTACTACTCAAATTCTTGACAACATAACTCCAATCATAAGCAGCAAAGCTCCCAACTTTCTCATAAATATCCACTCTACTCACATTCTCACCATTCACCACCACCTCAAACACCCTTTTCCCAGCTCTATTCACACTTACATCAATCTCAGCAAAATGAAACCACAACAAGTAATCCAATTTCGCGTCCACCGGTAAATTATACTCCAAATATTCACCTCCTTCACCAATTACGGTAACTGCAGTTTGATACAACTTCAAAGGAAAATAATTTGGTGCTTTATCTACATTAACCACATTTTTCATTGCAGAAATAGCCTTGATATGTGCTCCAGTGGTTACTCCCGCAACCTTAGACCTAAAATCGGAATCCGATTGCCATGAACGGCCGAACCGATCCGTATCGTTACTAAAACCGGGTCCCCATTGATCCGACCCGCTAGAAAATCTACCATAATTGACCAAAATTGAAGTATCATTGACTAAATAAGAAGCCGGATCAATTTGCGTTATTTCAAGTGAAGCAATCACGGGCGAATCAGTGGCAATACTGTAAAAACAAACATCCGCCACGTCGTCATCATCGATAGTGAAGAACAGATCGGAGTACGCGCCGGCGCGTGAGATGGATTCGTGCCAAGGGGACCGCCATTGAAAGACGACATTGCCCTCGACGGAGACGTCAAACGACGGAGAATGCGATTTTCCGTCGTAATTATCATAGACGGTGAACAAACGGAGCTGGTAACGGCCGCCGGAGGGTAAATTGGGAATTGCGTAGCAGTTCTTTTTACCGGAGGAAACGGGGAAGTAACGGAGGGTCTTTTCTTGTGGGTGTTGAAAGTGGAGAGGCTCGGATACAACGGAGGTTGACCCGCCGGTAAAGTAACGGTCGGAAAGCCATGACGTGTTGAAGACGTCAGTTGAATTTGAAAGACTTCCACAATCTATATGTAATGAGTAATCTGCAACAACAACAAAAAAAGAGGGAAAAAGAAAGTTAGTTAAGTTAGTTGGTTAAAACTAGAACAGTTAGGAAAAATGATGAGAAAATGAAGTTGAAGTTAGTTAAAGTGGAGCTTACTGAAAGGATAGTGAAGAGAAGAGGAAGAAGGGAGAAAGGGAAAAAGGGAGAAGACGAAGAGAGAGAAGAAGGGGAAAGGAAACATATTGGTGAAAAGAGGGAAGAGAGATAATGTGGACTTTGGACATAAGGGAGGGAAAAGGTGAGATTATTGCATGGGGTGGGGTGGGGTGGGGGTGGGGGTGGGGGCGGGG
>ML256799.1:0-14976 GCA_005239495.1 Nicotiana undulata
GGGTCGGGCCCGGGCCAGGCCCGACCCACCTGCCACCCTTACACTTATTGAATAAGTCATTGTTCAGTTATTGACTTCAATTTGCTTCTTTTCCTTTATCTATGATAATACTAATATTTATTCGTATATTCTTTTTGTATGTCAAACGATGTGAAGCAAATATGAATATCTCACAAAACAAACCTGGATCAATGTTGGATTATAAAAATATTTGTTTAGTTGATTCATGTACGACACATACAATATTCAAAGAGAAGAAATATTTCTTTCATTTAAGTATGTGTAAGGCAGATGTTACTACAATTTCTGGTAGTAGTAAATTAATTGAAGGCTCTGAAAAAGCTACTATAACACTGCCTAAAGGAACAATACTTATCATAGAGAATGCAATGTTCTCCTCCAAATCCAAGAGGAACTTGTTGAGTTTTAAAGATATCCGCCGAAATGGATATCATATTGAGACAATGGATGAGAATAATCTTTTTATCTCATCATTACCAAGAATGTCTCTGGACAAAAGAGGGTTATTGAGAAGTTCCCATCTTTATCTTGTGGCCTGTATTGGACAAGAATTAGTGCAATTGAGGCACATTCTACTGTAAACCAAAAGGCTATTGATTCCAATACTTTTGTACTTTGGCATGATCGATTGGGACACCCTGGATCAATTATGATGAGACGAATTATAGAAAACTCAAATGGGCATCCATTAAAGAGTTTAAAGATTCTTTTAAATAATGAATTTTCTTGCACTTCTTGTTATCAAGGCAAGTTAATTATAAGACCATCACCAACAAAGGTTGGGATTGAGTCCCTTGCGTTTTTGGAATGTATACAAGGGGACATTTGTGGACCTATTCACACACCTAGTGGGTCGTTTAGATATACACGCATCTTCTAGATGGTCTTAATAGACGCATCTTCTAGATGGTCTGCCTATTGTCATCTCGCAACCTCGCGTCCCCGATAATCCAATTAAGTCTATTAGACTTGAAAATGCTGCTGAGTTTTCATCCCAAGCATTCAATGATTATTGTTTATCAATTGGGATAAAAGTGGAACATCATGTAGCTCATGTTCACACTCAAAATGGCCTTGCTGAGTCCTTAATTAAACGTCTGCAATTGATAGCAAGACCGTTACTCATGAAAACGAGACTGCCCACTTCTGTTTGGGGTCTCGCCATTTTGCATGTAGCAATGCTAGTTCGTCTCAGACTGACAAATTATCATAAATATTCCATGTTGCAATTAGTTTTGGGTCATGAACCTAATATATCCCATTTAAGAATTTTTGGATGCGCAGTATATGTGCCTGTAGCACCGCCATATCGCACCAAAATGGGCCCCCAAAGAAGATTAGGAATATATGTTGGGTTTGAATCTCCCTCCATTATTCGCTACCTCGAAACATTAACGGGGGATTTATTCACTGCTCGATTTGCAGACTGTCGATTCGATGAGACACTTTTCCCAAAATTAGGGGGAGAAATTAGAGAAACCAAACAGGAAATTTTGTGGAAAAATCCATCATTGTCTCATCTTGATCCACGTACCTCTATTTGTGAAAAAGAGGTGCAAAAGATTATCCATTTGCAAAGAATAGCAAATCAAATGCCAGACGCATTTACGGATTTGAAAAGGATAACAAAATCACATATCCCTGCAGAGAATGTTCCAATCCGTATTGATGTCCCTATTGGACAATCTTCTAGTGTCATAGCTAATGAGTCAAAAGCACGCCTAAAACGTGGCAGACCATTGGGTTCTAAGGATCGAAATCCTAGAAAAAGGAAAATAAATTATCAAAATGACACTACGAAAGAGTCTCATGAAGAAAACCATGATTTAACAAATTCTGAGATTCATGAGGAAACCACTGAGCCTGAGACTCAAGAAAATAAGGAACTATCAATAAATCCAATTAATATTGAGACAAATTTGAATCGATTGGATATAGTGGTGGATTATGTCTTTGCATATAATGTTGCATATAGCATTATGCAAGATAATGAGAATCTTGAACCTCAATATGTTGGATAATGTCGACAAATACGTGATTGGCCAAAATGGCAAGAAGCAATCCAATCAGAATTGAATTCGCTTGCGAAACGTGAAGTTTTTGGGCCTATAGTCCAAACACCTAATGGTGTTAAGCCTGTTGGCTATAAATGGGTTTTTGTGCGCAAGAGGAATGAGAAAAATGAGGTACAAAGATATAAGGCACGCCTTGTTGCACAAGGATTTTAACAAAGGTCTGGTGTCGATTATGAAGAGACATATTCACCCGTTATGGATGCTATAACGTTCCGTTATCTCATTAGTTTTGTTGTCCATGAAAAGCTTAACATGCATTTAATGGATGTGGTTACCGCCTACCTTTATGTCTCACTTGATAATGAGATATACATGAAAATTTCCGAGGGATTTAAAATGCCTAACGTACAAAATTCAAAATCCCGGGAAATGTTTTCAATCAAATTGCAAATACTTTTGTATGGTCTAAAGCAATCAGGACGTATGTGGTATAATCGTCTTAGTGAGTATTTATTAAAGGAAGGTTATATAAATTATGTCATTTGTCCATGTGTTTTTATAAAGAAAACAACATCGAAATTTGTTGTACTTGTCGTATATGTTGATGACATAAACCTTATTGGAACTCCTATAGAACTCCAAAATGAAATTGATTATTTAAAGAAGGAATTCGAGATAAAAGATATCGGAAAGAAAAAATTATGTTTTGGTTTGCAAATTGAACATTTGGCAAACAGAATTTTTGTTCATCAATCTACCTACATAGAAAAGGTACTGAAACGGTTTTACATGGATGGAGCACATCCATTAAGTACTCTGATGGTTGTTCGATCACTTTATGTGAATAAGGATCCATTCCGACCTCAAGAAAAGAATGAAGAGCTACTTGGTCCTGAAGTACCATATCTTAGTGCAATTGGTGCACTAATGTATCTTGCTAATACAACAAGGCCTGACATAACTTTTTCAGTTAATGTATTAGCAATATATAGTTCTGCTCCTACAAGGAGACATTGGAATGGAATCAAAAACATATTGCGGTATCTAAAAGAGACTACCGATATGGGCTTATTTTATGGCAATAATTGCAGTTTCGATCTTGTTGGCTATGCCGATGTTGGATATTTATCTGACCCACACAAGGCTCGATCTCAAACAGGCTATGTGTTTACCTGTGGAGGCACTGCCATATCTTGGCGATCGACTAAGCAAGCAATCGTGGCTACTTCATCTAATCATGCCGAGATAATTGCTATTCATGAAGCAAGTCGAGAGTGTGTGTGGTTGAGGTTTATAATACATCTTATTTGAGACAAATGTGGTTTGAAGTGTGACAAACTACCCACGATTTTGTATGAATACAATGCAGCATGCATAGCCCAATTGAAGGGAGGATTCATAAAAGGAGATAGGACAAAACATATTTCACCAAAGTTATTTTTCACACATGATCTTCAAAAGAATGGTGATATCAATGTGCAACAGATTCGTTCAAGTGATAATATGGCTGATTTGTTCACAAAATCTCTACCAACGTCAACCTTCAAGAAGCTAATACACAAGATTGGGATGCGAAGGATCAAGGATGTGAATTGATGCTCTCATCAGGGGGAGTTAATGTGTGTTGCACTCTTTTTCCCTTACAAGGTTTTGTCCCACTGGGTTTTCCTTGCAAGGTTTTTAACGAGGCAACCAAAAGGGCGTATTGTTAGATGTGTGTACTCTTTTTCCTTTACTAGAATTTTTTCCCACTGGATTTTATTTTAGATAAGGTTTTAACGAGGCACATTATCTATAGACATCCAAGGGGGAGTGTTATGATAAAATCAAAATATGGTGGATGTCTACTCTTCCTCCATGATCTTCCTCTCAAATGGTTAATGACATATTCAATGACATATTTTCTATGTTAAATGAGATATTCAATGACATATTTTCTTCACTTTTTATGCCTATATAAAGGCCTTGTAATATATAGAAAATAACACACAATTGAAGAAGAAAATCTCTTCCTTCTCTCTATCTACACTTCTTGTTTCATGTTTTACTAAGTTGCTTATATTTCTTGTTCATGTTTTTCTAAATTGCTTTTATTTTATAACATAGATCAAGTAGTTCAATAAAGATCCTACGGTCCACGTTAAGGAACATTTGCTATGGTTGTGGCTTTGAACTTTATTACCTTGCGATGCACTACGTTGTCTATTGTCATGATAGAGGTCATTATTTGATCCAAAACTTAGATTTAAGTTTAAATAATTTGATTTTCTGATAGAATATAGTTAATCTTAGGAAATATTAATACTCGAGAGGTTGTTTTGATTTATTAACAATTCTGTCACATAATAATGAACAAGTAACAATGATAATATTTAATGACCCAAGAATAAGGCAACAGTAAATAGGAGAGCGCTCGTCCTCGACCAAGACATCTGTTGACTCCTCGACCTCAACCTCGCCTTCGTCCTTTGTTGAAATTACATCGGTGATGCATGGCAGACTTCAAAGGCTCTCCTAATGTTGACTTGGCCCATACGTAAGTAGGATAATATTTGGCTCATACAGTTAGTCCCTCTGCTTGTTGAGGTCGTCTTCGTAGGGCGAGTTCAATGAGCGTATAATATCGTTCGTGGTCGTCTTTGTAGTCGAGTTCGCTGAACATATGACATTGGTTGTTTTTTCTGTGACGAGCAGGCGACATGGATCTTTGTAGGCCGCATATTTTAAATCCTTGAATCCTTAGGGTGATTTGTTGGGGGAATTTGCATTTATACTCGCTTTTTAGGTCACGTTTTAACTTATACCCGATTTGCAAAAAGCATTACAAGTGTACCCATTTTTCCCGTAACTTCAGTCATACGGGCCTGAAGTAGCAAAGGCAATCACGCAAACTTCAGCATTCTAGTAGACGAGCCTGATGTAGAAAAAATTGATGAACCAAGTGTTGGACGAAGTTTTTGTTTGTAATTGTTGAACTTAAGCATTCTAGTAGCTGACGTTTTGTTCTCTATTTGCTGAAGTTTTTGTTTGTAATTGCTGAACATAAGCATTCTAGTAGCTGAAATTTTGTTCTCTGTTTGCTGAACTTCAGCATGTTTTAGCTGAGGTTTTTGTTTGTAATTGCTGAACTTAAGTATTCTAGTAGCTGAAGTTTTGTTCTCTATTTGCTTAACTTTTGCATGTTTTAGCTGAAGTTTTGTTCTATACTTGCTGAACTTCAGCATGTTTTAGCTGAGGCTTTGTTATGTTTGTGATGAACTTCAGGTATGAAGTTTGTTTTCTATTTGTTGAACTTCAGCATTCTTGTCACGTCCCAAACTACCCCCTAGACGTGGCTGACACCTAGTTTATACTGCCCGCTAGGCGAACCAATTTCTGTACTCTTAACCTATTGTACAAGCATTGAGAGAAACACGTACTAGCCCAAAAACACTAACTATTATTAAATACGAAATAATTATTCGACTAAACTCATATTTATTTATAATCTAAAGAGCGCTCAAATACTAAATCTCTAACCCAAATTACATACTAAGAATATGGAGCATCTAATGAAGTAATAGAAGTTTAAGTGACGGACATGCAAACCCGAAAGAAATAATACATAATATAGGTAGAGCTGAAACAACGGCCTCCGCGGATAATGCAGCGGCTCACCTCAGCAATAAGATCCACTCAGCGAACTCGTTAGCCACTAGCTCTATCTCCCGCAACGGTATCTGCATAGAAATGCAGGTAAGGAGTGAGTTATATGTAAATATAACCCGGTAAGATCCTCGACCCGCCACTTTAAATACCTCTGGAACAAGTGTTAGAAAATACAAACACACCACAACAGGAATGATATAGTAAATATGATAACCATACAATAACTCAATATATGTGTATCACCAGAGTTCTTAAGAATTAACCAACAATAGTACCACTAAGGATGGAGTGATAATGCTATAATAAATGTCAACCCCTTGAGTTCAAAATGATTGGCAATGAATAAAAATGTAAAGATGTGAATGCATGCAATGGCAATAAATGTAATAATTGAAAACTGCACGCTTGAATATCGGCAACCTCGTTTGTCAGCTGATGGAATGATAGACAATGTAAGAGGATTTCAGAGTTCTTGGATCTAGGATACCAAAAAAAAAGTGATTCTCAGCGTTCGAGTTAATAGGTAAGACAAAAAAAATATGCTCTTTCGATAGTTTGAGATACAAAAGTTGCCATCCCCCTTTTCTATCATGTTCTATATATAGAGGACAACCCTCAAGTAACCCTTAAAAGAACTAGGGAGGAATATTTTGTTAGAATATTCCCCATCCGCAACTTGAACTTCGGTCGTCGTCATCAACATTTTCCACTTGACTTCGTCCAAGCAGGGGTCGTTGGTTCTAACTTGCTTGTCGAGCTGTCGTTCAACCTCAACCGTCGTCATCGTTAAGGCGACCCAAATTTTGGCCAATACAGTTAGTCCCTCTGCTTATTATTCCGGGATTAGTTATTTCATTTATTCATGGGGATAAAAAAGTTACAATTCCGGGATAACTAATTCCTTGATTAATTATACCGTAATTTTCTCCCAACCAAACATGGGATAAACTCTTCTTAAATTTTGTCTCGAAATTAATTATTCTTTATTCCCCATACCAGACGAGCCTTTAATGTAGGTGCGTAAATTAAAACTTAGAACAAGTTTAGCCCGAAGTCTATTCATTCGGCTAAAATTTTGGGGGTGATTGATAAGATGACCTATAAGGGTTGGTCTTTAAATATTATTTTATTTTTAATGTGTTTAATATGAGCTTCGGATCCGCGCACAATTATTGTTCTTCAGGGATTTCTTTACCATATTGGAAGGTTTTATATTATTTCTACTCTATATGTATTGTTAATTGTTCATAAATTCTATTCAGTTGGAATGAATTTGTACAGTTCAGTTATTCACCAAATTCTACCTAACTTTTATGTTATCTGCATTCGATCTATCTGTTAAATTATAAATAAAAGTCCACTCAGTTGGCATGATTTCGTGCTTATTCAATTATTCACTAAACTTGTGTGGCGTTGTATATCTGCAATCGATCTATTTGTTAAATTGTTCAACAATGTATATGCAGGTGGGATAATTTGTCTATGTTGTTCACAAAGTGTTATTCGAATTTTCAAATCTGAATGCAAAGCTAATTGCGATTTAAACACCCTAAATCTGGTTCAAGTGATCAAAAATTTTAAACAAAACCTCTAAATACCAACACAAATAATCTTTGATCGGCTATAGTCAAATTACACCAAATGAAGATGGTTCACTTTTTCTTCTTCTATACTTCCTAATGACCAGCAACGGAAGCACTTTTCACCCGCCTAACTCGGGAATATAGTTTTCATCTGATAGCCCCACAAATACTTCTTAAAACAAGTCAAACTCTGCCCACCGTTTACTCATTGTGATTCCTTTTTTCCTTTTACCATTCGTTTCACACCTAAACCAGATTCCACATTTTTATCTTTTCGTTTTCTCCTTTTTGTTTTTCTTACTTCCCTCGTTACATATTTCAAAAATATTAAAACTTGGCAAATGAATTGTAAAATCCCTCCTACGCGTACAAAATCTTTTCATACACAAAAAAGAATAAGAGAAGAAAGTGTCGAACTTTCATAGAGGCCTTTTATACAATGACAATGTATATACATCCTTGTAACTGAAAAAATATATAATTATACAATATTATACATAATATACAATATTGTATAAGTGGATATAAATACCACTTATACAATATTTTCACTAGTAAACACATCATGTCCAACACTACATTCACTATAGATAATGTATCTAACTTGTATAAACATGTAATAATAATAATAATGTATAAGAGGTGTTTGTACATTTATATACACAATTATATACTATTATACAATGTTGATACAAACTGCTATATTATTTTTATCCAAACTTCGAGTTGTAGTAGAAGTTATTGGATAATTCAACTCGTCAATAGGTTAACAACTTTGCGCCAACGATTCCGAATTCAACACCCACACAAGATATATCCAGTTTCATATCCGAGACTTCAAAGTCATAACAATAATGATTCAAATTTCAAACTTCAAATTCCCAAAAGTAGCGATTATTTTTTGGTGCAAATCAAGTTTGAGAGCTATTTATTTTCAGATTTGTGTATATTTTCACTTTTCTTTCAAAATCTTCAATTTTCGGTTGGACTGTTAGGCCAAGTCACAAGGACAGTAACTCCTCCTTTTTTTTAAAAATCAAATCACTAAACTAATGTTTGAACTTAAAATTTGAGCAGAAATTATCACATCCAGATGGCTTTAACAATAACCAATCCTTAACTGCCAATTTCAACCCCAAAACAAGAATTTCAAGTTTTCAATATTTAAGAGTTATGATGTTCTCGTTAACAGATAAGAGTGGTTTGATCCAGTGGAGAGAGTTGTGAGTTCGATCACCCCTAGAGCAAGGTGAGGAGTTCGCCGAGGGTCTATCGGAAACAATCTTTCTACCCCAAAATAGGGGTAAGGTCTGTGTAACATTACCATCCCTTGACCCCACTAGTGTTATATCTCATCTTATCTCATCAAACTAGGTATTATTTTCACCTCTCCGGTGGGACATAATTTAGTCCACGTACCAAACAACCCTTACGGGACAACCAATACAATTTTGTGAGGTTTGTATTGCAGCTACAGGCCTACAACAATGTAATTAGTTTTAGCCAAGAACATATAAAAAATGCTATCTAGATGTTTGTCCTTTTCTCCATTGATATGGTTGTACATGTAAGGGCAGAAGATAAACAAGAACAGCAGAGGGGTGAATCAAGGCCTTGTTACATGACGACGACGACGACGACAACAACAACCACCCAATATAATCTCGCAGGTGGAGTCTGGGCAGGATAGGATGTATGCAGCCTTACCCCTACCCTGGAAGGACAGAGAGATTGTTTCCGATATACCCTCGACTAAAGAAGGTGAAAGAAGTTCTAATAGATTAAACAAACAAAAAATAAATTACATGACAAAGAAGCCCTGATAGATTACATCACGAAAAAGACAAAAATAGCTCATAAATTAAGAAGTCCACGGAATTAGTCCTCTACGGACACATTCAGATCAACAAGGTAGCTGCTCCAACTCCTTTTTACTATGAACAGGTAGTTCAGGAGCACAATAGGTCATGTATCTATAGAAACATAAAACAATGCAGAAGCTCAAAGCCAAAGCTCTAACTAACAATTCTACGTTCAACATGTAAGCAAGAACCTGCATGACTATTCCCAGCACTACGTCTATTTCCCCGATATCATATGCTAAGTGCAAGAAGTGGGCAAAGAGGTAAAAATATGTGGTGCAGCATAGCAGTAGAGCGAGATATCCATAATTGAACTCCAAAAGGTGATGCAAGGCTGCCGCAGTTATCATGGGAATGACCTCAATCATAAATTTCGCCTTGGCACCAATTAACCGGAAAGGCATGTACTGATGCCAATAAACAATAGAGTATAGCACAGCCAAATGAAAAAAATAGCTCCCAACTAACATAAATAGTATGATGAGAGATATCGGATAATGAACAAAATTCAGAACGGCAGTGAGCAGGCAACCGTAGGGAAGGATGCCCAAAGACCACCACAACATCTCAACGCCCATTACGAGAGGCCCTGAAAAACACGAGAAAAATCTATTTACGTCATAAAGAAAGTTACGAAAACACAAAATCGAGCACAAGAGACTATGAACAAAAGCACAATTGGAAATTTGGAGCGGGCAACTTTTCACAAAAAATCACCACTTCAAAGTCTAAAAAGAAGCAGTAATTCGTCTCCAAAGAGTATCAGTAAAGTAATTGTGGCATTGATCTGATGCTCGAGCAAGAAAGCACCATATAAAGCTACTCATCTTTTTTTCGTGAGTATGGTTAACCTAGAAGTTTAGTAAATATCTTCACAACTGTAACATGTCAAATTGCAGAAAGGTAATGGCTAGAAATGACCAAGGAAACGTTGAAGTAACTCTTCACAAGTGAGACAGGAATAGATATGTAAAACCTGTATTACAGTACTCTCCCAAAAGGGAAAATGTAATGAACCCAAATCCAGAATAACAGTAACTGAACCTCTCCACTCTATTAATAAGACTGAAATGTGATTACAACTCAAATATCAAAATGCAATAACTTAGTAGCAGAATTACAATAGAAATTGCAGGAAGTAAAGTAACTAGGGATAGATAGAAGAAGTGGATAAGAAGATTAGACTCGAAGAATGGGAGACGAGGAGAAGCAGACACCTTTCTCAACAATATGCCTCATCCCAAAGTAACCGACCAGTCCCCCTTTTAACAGAACCATCCTTGCATCATATACTCAACCTAACCTGGATCCCAAATTAACTGACCCTATTACTTGTTCTCGGCCCAAAAGCTCTTTTCAGCAGTCAGCCTAATAGCTACTTGTGAGACATTGGGCTGGGGCTGGTTCATAACAAAAAAGATGTGTCTGTCAGGTTCGGTTCTTCTTAGTTGGGTTGGGCGGGTTCAACCAGAAAAGCTATACTTACAGAAACATTTTCATAAAAGAACTTCAAAGAAAATCCTATGACTAAATGGGAGTGAGCAGCACCACGCACAAACTTGATGCACTATTATTACCTCCCCCTTCAAATAAAATCTCATTAATTTGTGGCAATGTCCATGACAAGACTATAACAGACTGACTACATTATCAAACTTATGCATTCCTCAATTGCCAGATCTTCACTTAGCAGTATTCCCGCTCACGTTATGCATTACATCTCTGAAAGAGCATAACCAAGATTATTAATAGAACCCAAAGTAACTTCCTCTGGGGTTCTACTGATACAAAGAGGAAAAAGCTCCACCTCTTAAATTCCGACATTAATCACGAAGCATAAGAATGTTGGTGGCCTTGGCCTCCAAGAAGCTTATGGTAAAGGGAAAAAAACAAGCTTTACATGCCAGCCTAGTTGGATAATATTTAAAAATGCTACTGCTTTTTTAGGCTACCATTCTTAACAAAAGATTATTACATGGTTGGGAATTCTGCAAAAGTCAACGATGTCGCGCAAACATTCCCAAGTTCTTTTACCAACATATAATCAACATTCACATAATTCCTGCAAATCATGCTGTGACTACATCCCTATATGGTCTCTGACCTCAAGTCTTATACAGATGTATAAGACTTGTATCTATCTGTTCGTATGTGATAAACTGCTAGGTTGAACCTTATAATATCAATCTTTAGGTAAAGAGACTTACTACCACCATCCGGTGGACCACCCAATGAAGATGGCCATGCCCACCTAAACTTCTTAACAAATGAAATCACAGTCTTCAAGCCACGATAGGAAACCGTCCAAGTGCATAGGAATAAGCCACGAGGAGAGGCACGCAGAGGAAGAACTTCACCCATCTAGCTGCAGATAGATAGATACATACATTTAATCATAAAAAAATTATTTATATTGATACAAGTTCTGTCAGTCTTACATTAAAGAGATATAAGGTTCACTAGAAAGGGATAATAAGGAGAAGGATACGCTGGAGAACCTGTTAACAGGATTTCACTTCTTCTCATAAAGTTCACAGCTGCAACAAAACAAAAACAAACAAAAATATAGAGAAGATTAAACGCAGAGGGACAATTGGAAACAAAAGTGTATAGCTATATTTTGTGCTTCAACAAACAAATCCCACAAAACAAAGCAAACAACAACATGCCACTACCTTAATTAAACACTAGTAAATAAATTTTGCAGAAACATTACAGATTAGTCAAAAATTGTAAGTCTATGTCATAACGGCCAAGCAATGCAGCCCGGTGCACGAAGCATCCCGTGTTTATGTAGGGTCCGGGGAAGGACTGAATATGATGTAAGCAGTCTACTCTTATGCAAGCACGAGTGATTCATTCTGCGGCTCGAACCGTAACCTATAGGTCACACGAAAACAATCTTTAACGTTGCTCCAACCTCCCCTTCAATGTCATAACTAATGAAATAATAGTTTTGAAAAAAGTAGTAATCCAAAAATATATTATAGCAGAGCAGGATCATCCCAAGCTCAAAATATTTACCAAGAATAAATATAACACTCATGGCAGCATCGATTTAAGAATCAATCAAATTCACCCGTCAAAATCAAAACTTTATCAATTTCTTGGAAATCCACCTAATTCCAAGAACCCAAATTACTTGTCCTCATAATGATATTAGCTGAAGACAATTATCAAACTCGAATGATGATAATATTAGGTGATAAGATATTCACAATTCAGTTAGAGATTTATGATCCAAAATTAACTTCAGAAGCAATCAATCACTCGTATGAGCAAATCAAGGGGAAAACTGCACCAAACAACTACATGCCACTACCTTAGTAAATAATTTTTGCAGAAACAATACAGATTAGTCAAAAATCGTAAGTCTATGTCATACACGCAATGCAGCGAAGTGGGTCCGGGAAAGTATCACATGTTAGGTAAGCAGCCTACCGTGACGCAAGCAAACAGAGTCAGATAACACTCAGAACCATAAACTGACCACAACTTTAACATTGCTCTAAAGCTCTCGTGTTATATGAATGATATAATAGTTTTAATAAAAGAAAGAGATGATTTTCTTTTCTTTTTTATTCTGTGAAAAGGTGTCTGTACGGGGGGAGACTGTAGCAGTTTAGGATTTGGATTAATATCCAAGAAGGTTCAGATCAAGTAGTTCATAAAGATCCTACGGTCCACGTTAAGCAACACTAATAATTCGCGCGGACATTAATTATATAAGTGAAAATATTATCCTTAATTCAAAACTCATTTTATTCGTCTATCTGAAATTTAAAAAATTCTTTAGCTAGTGATTATCTTTTTAGTATGACTCTATTTTAAAATATCTTATCATTTATTTTAAAATTATATTATAATTTAAAAATAATTCCACTTCGAAATAATTGTTTACATTTTAAAATAATTATTTCATGTCATACCAATTTTTTAAAAATATACGTTCTGTTACACTTGAAAATCACTGTAGAAACTATTAATTAGAAACCAATATTCCACTTTTTGAATTCAAGAAAATTCTTTCACATAATCTAATGATTCAAAACTAATATTCTTCAATGAAAAAAATACTTCGGCTTATACCCTTCAATTCCGAGAAGGGTATTAAATAGAAATTAATGATAGCAATTATATTTTTTGATGTCCATTTATCTAAATTGGCTCTTCAAACAAACATATTTCAAAAAGAAAAAAAAATAACTTGTGTTGAATATTGACTGATTTTTGTAATGTTTCTTTCTCTAGCATGTAGATTTACTTCATTATATATGTAAGTAAATTTTTATCAATTTTTTTTTTGTTATCTTGATAAACATAGACGTGTGCCCTATATATTACTTTTTTTTTTAAATCGCTTTATTCAAATCAAGGTATAGTGTTTTAAAGAACTACAATTATATAATTTTTAATGTGAAAGAGTTTATAGTTATATGGAGTATTTCTTTTTTTGGCCAGAGTTGAAGTATTATTTAAATAATTTGAATTAAGATAGCAAAATTTCCTGATATGATTGCATATGATCATTAAACGAATTAAGTATGATAACATGGTAACAAAAGATAATTTTTTTTATTTTAATTCAAATTTAAAAACTTTATCTATTAATTCAAAATTATCCTTTAATATATATATATATATATATATATATATATTGTCACGACCCAAATTCCCTCCCTTAGGCCGTGACTGCGCCTAACGTTGAACTCGCTAGGCCAGCCAACGTACAACTTATAATAGCAATTTAAAAATCATTTAGTACGAAATAAACGCTAATTCATCGATTCCGACCAAATTTCCATCACATTCTGAGATAATAGTGGGCAACTTTTCAACCCCAAATCGACAACATGTTTTTCCTTCTTTCATATTCTCAACAGAATTTCTCAAATCCTTGCTAAATAAAATACTGAAACTTTAAAAGCGGAAAGTAAGAACATAACAAGCATGAAATAACGCAAACTTCCCAAAATCGGGGTGTCACAATCTCACAGACTAACTACAAGAATACTAAATACAAGTCTGGAATGAAAATACAACACTGTCTTGGAAATAGAGAAGAAAGACAATGAAGCGGTAAGGAAAGAAGCCTCGGGATCCACGAACGCCAGTGTATACCTCGAAGCTCTGACGTGGACTGAAGGTATCCCTCTCAGAATGCTCCACGGGGTCCGGTAACAGGATCTGCACAACACAAGGAAGTGCAATGTAGTATCAGTACAACGGACCCCATGTACTGAGTAAGTTCCAAGCCTAACCTCGGCCGAAGTATTGAGGAGGCTAGACTTAACGCAATACGATCACCTGTCCTAATCTAAGCAGTTATATATATATATATATATATATATATATATATATATATATATATATATATGTACAAGAATTAACCGATAATGAAGACAAGTATGATCAAATAGGAGAGATATGGGAACAGATAGAAAAAAAAAACATATTAACGGGGCAGCAATAATGTCGGAACTTAAACAATAAAACAAGCTATGAAGCGTACATCCTGGGAATGAAAGAAAACATTATCTAAGTCACAATGGTGCAGAGAGAATGCGGCTGGAAAGTAAATCAGAAATCGAAGGAAAACAACTATCAGTATGAGAAAATCAATTAAATAACAGAGCACAGCATGTCCCCTCGTGTGTAATCTCGAATATCAAATCGGCACGACATGTCCCCTCGTGCATATATCACAATATCACAACAACACAACACGGCATGTCCCCTCGTGTGTACATAATAAATATCAATCGGCACGGCATGTCCCCTCGTGCATATATAATAAATATCAATCGGCACGGCATGTCCCCTCGTGCATATATAAGAAATATCAAT
>ML256799.1:15454-56541 GCA_005239495.1 Nicotiana undulata
GGGGTACATATCAATATTAAACACACAATTGCCCGGCAAGGGTCTCAGCTATACCAATCACAACAGGGTGTCTTTAACAACAAATATCCATACTCAACAACGATCTACGTCTCATCCTTCCACCACAACCAACAACATACTATAAGAAAATATTGGCAATTACATAATATGAAAGACATGGAAGAAAACTATGATTACTATCATGTTAGACTCACGGTCATGCTAGACTCCCATCACATAGGTACTCGTCACACTACCTATGCAACGGACATGCTCAACAAGTAAACACGTAGCAAACAATACCTATTCCCTCACCGAAGTTAGACAAGTCACTTACCTCGGGTCCAAAATAGAGCGATCAACCCTCTAACACCGCCTTTACTTTATAATCCAGCTCCGAAACGATATTATCTATACATATTCAACTAAGTATATCAATAATGACTCAATAACTCAAACCCATAGTCTAATTATCCATTTCTAATCATTCTTCCTAAATTTCCAAAATTTGACCCCAGACCCACGTGGTCGAAACTCGAGGTTCGGACCAAAACCCGATCACCCATGTCCCCACGATTAAGAATATACAATTTATTTTAGGATTCGACCCCAAATTGGGGTTGAATCACCCAATTTTCCCAAAAACCTAACACTACCCCAAAACCCAATTTCCCACTTNTAGATACACTTACCCAATAGGCTATGGAGGTTGGGGAGCTTGATTCTCGGTTATGGAGGTTTGAGGAGGAAGAAAGGGTGAGGAATGGAAAAATCACGTATAAGGTTTTGTTTTGGACTTAATAAAATCACTGGGCGAAATCACTCATTGCGATCGCAGGAATTGGGTTGCGATCGCAGGAGGCTCAGGTTTCACAAGCTCTGCGATCGCGGTTGAAGGTGTGCGATCGCGGAGAATGACTGGGCACAACTATGCGATCGATTCGCGGACAGGGTTATGCGGTCGCAGTGAACAACTACCCAACCCCCAACCAGGTACACTGCCCCTCTATGCGATCGCGGTTGGGGCTATGCGATCGCATAGAGCAATCTGGCCACCCCTCCCTTTAAGCCTATGCGATCGCAGGGCTTCATGTGCAATCGCACTGAAGCCCGCACCAGACACCAGAAACACCAGCAAAACATCAGAGTTTTGACCTTAAACTCATCCCGTTAGCTACCCAAAACTTACCCGAGCCCTCGGGTCTCAAAACCAAAGACACACATGTCTCCCAATACATCCTACGGACTTGTTCAAGCATTTAAATCATATGAATATCAACAAAAACATCGAATTAAACCTATAAATCCAATTAATCAAACTTAAGAACTTTAAGAATCTAGAATTCACTTTAATACGCCGACCCGACCTAAACTGCTCGGAACGACTTCAAACTTTGCAGACAAGTTATAAATGACACCACGGAACTATTCCCGGTCTCGGAATCTCATTCGGACCTCGGGATCATAACTTCACTTTCCAAGTCACATTTCAAATTCTTTAAAACCTCAAAACCTCATTTTGATCCGAAACCACCCAATTCACACCCGTTTTACACCAAATTCCACATATAGGACAATTAATATATAATAAACATGTTCCAGGCTCCGGAACCACGATACGGACCCGGTAACGAGGTTTTCACATAATTATTCATTTTCAAATTCTTTTATTATTTTCAGAAAATAATTTCTTTTAAAAATTCATTTCTCGGGCTTGGGACCTCGGAATTTGATTCCGGGCATATGCCCAAGTCCTATATTTTCCTACGGACCCTCCGGGTCTGTTTACCAAAAATATCGACCAAAGTCAACTATATTCATTTATTAATTATCAAAACTCATTTATATCAAATCTTTCACATGATAGCTTCCTGGCTACATGCCCGGGCTGCGCACGCATATCAAGGTGAGACTAACGGAGGCTCTCGGAGCCTCGGAACACAGGTATAGCTTAAGTTACATAAATGACCCTTTGGGTCATCACACACACACACGCATATATATATATATTTGTTATGGTTGTGGTTTTAAAAAACTTCACAACTTTGCGATGCACTGTGTTGTCTATTCGCAAATTTGGCATCGCGGCATCGGCATGCCTTTGTAGTTAAATTGGTGCATGGCTAAATTTTGATTTAGGTTTAAATAATTAAATTTTTTAAAATAATAGGGTTAATTTTAGTCAATATTAATATCCGAAAGATTATTCAGTTGATGTCGTGACAATAATGACACGAGTTCTGTCATATAACAATGAATAACCTAAGAAAAGATTATTGAACCCAAAAACATTATATAATGTAGGATTTCCGAATAATTCACAATTATACAAATATTACAGAGAAGAACAATTATCAGCCATAGAAAATAAAGTTGTAACAACAAATTTAATCAACCCAGAATCAGTAAGACAAGTAAAAAATTTAATCGGACTAGCTGTATTTTTATCCGATACAGTGGATCTTGTTATATTCATTGGGAAATGTACACCCTTCTCATCCATTTTTTCCTGAGATGGAGAACTCATTTCTTGATCTTGTGTATCTTGTTGCGAGATAGCCTGCGTCTAGGATTATAGTAATTCAAACTTTGCCATTTGTATCTTCTGTTCTAGTATCTTTACTTGCTACATTAATTTTGCCTTTTCTTGTGTCAAAATTTTATTTTTCTGGTTTAGTCTTCTAAAGGCTTCGGTCATTGAAGAGAAATGATCACAAAAAATTATTTTATCTGTGTCTTTTTGGATATTATACTGTGGGATTTTTTCTGGTTTGTCTTAGGGTTAGGAAATATAATAATTTGGTCCTAATATACCTCGTGCATAGTCTAGTGCTTCAATAAAGTCATTTAAGCCCTTGAATAAGGGTTTTTCCAAATTTTTAATTGAATCGAGTACTTCTAACCATGTCTGAAAAACACCATTTGTCTTTCCATGTATAACTATATAATACTTAAATCTCTTTTCTTGGTTTTTGTCTGTAAAGTATTCATAAAGCATTAACATCCGCTATAAAATATTTAGTGTCTTTTTTATTATATATTAACCATAAATTATCAATCAAACATCTATGTAGTTTATCTATGACACATTCTGGTAAAATTCTGAATGACATGTTTGAAGGTGGAAAGCATATCAAGTTATATTTTCCAAAATTCATTATTTCCATATTAATTTGTTCTACTAGAGATTGTGGCTTAAATTGAACGTTACATACCATTGTCTGAAAATATTTGTCTAAAGGTGAGGCTTGAACGCCCTTTCCCTTGTCTTCATTCGTGATAGTTGTTGGTCTCATGCTGTAAAAGTATAACATATTTATTAGTTAACTGTAATTCTTAGCCTACTTAACTGGTGTCACGACCCGAAATTTCACCTTCAGGCCGTAACTGTGTCTAACGTTGAACCCGCTAGACAAGCCAACGTGTAAACTACAGTAACATAATAACGCGAAATTTATAGAAATAATTAGGAACATTTTACAATATTTTAACAACATAAGTAGAAAAGTTTTAAAACTTAGTGAAATTAACAAAATACGATACGTCGCCACAATCCCAAAACCTGGAGTCACAAACTCACGAGCTATCTATAGGAGCACTAAATACAAAGTTTGAAGAAAATACATAAATTGTCTCAGAAAAACAAGAGAAATAATGGGACAGGTAATGAAATAGAGCTGGAAGAGACGCCAAGGCCCAAGAACGTCAGCGGTCTACTTTGAAGTCTCTGAGGTGGACTGAAAGATACTCTCTCAACGAGGTCCACTGGGTCTAATCGCGGGATCTGCACAACATAAAGAAGTGCAGGTGTAGCATTAGTACAACCGACCCTATGTACTGAGTAAGTGTCGAGCCTAACCTCGGCCGAAGTAGTGACGAGGCTAGACTTGACAATGATCATCTACCTGTACAGTTCCACAAGATATAGCACAGACAAATGCAGGAAAAAACAGATAAACATGGGATACGGGAGCAGTTAATGGGGGTAACAAGTGAGAGATAAGAACCATTAATTAACACATAGGAGAAACCAAAAGAGAGCAAATTAACAAGAATACTAATGTAACAAGTAAAAATGCGAGCAATGTATATAATGGCACGGCATCACCCTTCGTGCTTTTACTCTCTTCCTCACAATGCGATTTATGATATAAGATAATATGAATCATGGCACGGCATCACCCTTCGTGCTTTTACTCTCTTCCTCACAATGCAATGTATGATGTGAGGCAATATAAGTCATGGCATGGCATCAACCTTCGTGCTTTTAATCAATGTGAATTATGGCACGGCATCAACCTTCGTGCTTTTACTCTCTTCCTCACTATGCATTTTATGATGTAATCAATGTAAATCATGGCACGGCATCACCCTTCGTGCTTTACACTCTTCCTCACCAAAACAATGACAATTATCAAATGGCAAGGAATGCAGCATAGTGGAAATAAACATCATAATCACCCGGCAAGGAGAAAATATCAGTCAATATCATAACAATTGCCCGTCAAGGGTCTCAACTATAACCAATCTTTTCAACCATATCTCTTAACAAATTGGGTCCTCAATCGAACCATCATATCACAAGTTTATCAACAAGGATTTTCAACATGCAATCAACTTCCGAGTAGAAACAATTTCATGATACAATGAATATGGAAGTAATAACCAGAATGTCATCAAAATAGACTCACGGGCATGCTTGACACACAATGCATAGGTACTCGTCACCTCACCTATGCATTGAACATGATAAACACTTAGCACAATACCTATTCCCTCACCAAATTTAGGCAAGACACTTACCTCGGGTCCAAAAATGCAAGTCAAGCCTCTAACACCGCCTTTCCTCTCGAATCCGACTCCGAAACGATAATATTTCAAAGTTGAGTCGAAACTCCTTTGAAAATTAGATGGATGGCAGAACTTCAAGCCAAATTACACAGCAAATTCAAAAGGGCTATTCGAAGCAAAACCAAAAACTGGCAATGGGACCGGTGCTCGAACAAAAAAACCTCACTTGGACCTCAAACTGAATCGTGTTCTGCGACTTCGACTCAACTCCCAACACTGTAGTTATATGCATGAAAAAGGGAGCTGTTTGGACTGCGTTTACAAGATATTTTACATCGCTTTTCACATGGTTTGTGGTGGTTTAAATGGCTGATTTCTAGTGGTTTTGGGCAGCGTCTTGGACTGTTTTGCAACTGATTTTTGTTGCTCTTTTTGGGTTGTTTTGCAGCTGATTGCTACTGCATTTTGGAGTGCTTTTCGGGGCTATTTAACAGGAAAATGGGGCTATTTTAATTGTGGTCTATAGTGAAATTTTGGTCGCTATTTAGAGCTGATTTCGTGACTGTTTTCAGCTGGGTTTGGGATTCATTTTTTGTGGTTAAAAGCTGATTTTTTAAAACTGTTTTGGAGTTGTTTCTTCAGCAACCTTTTTTGCCCCTTTTTGGAGCTATGTTTTACATGGCTTTCGTGGTGGCAAAAAGGGGAGAAACCAGTGGTGTTTAGAATAGTTTCAGGGGTGAAGAAGATTGAGTTTTGCTGGTGGATCGGCTAGATTGAGGAAGAGGAAGCCGACGAGCAAAAGACTGAACTTTCCGACGCTAATGCCTCACACTCCCTCCTTCTCATATCTTTCCACTCTCTATCTATCTCCCCTCCATTTTATATTATGTGTGAAGGTGAGTGTGTATTTGTGATGAAGGTGAGAGATGAAAATTCCCAGAAGAGGTGCGCCATTTTTTGTATTTTCAGATGAAGATCCCCCACGAGCCCGAATATAATTTGTTTTGAAATCCGGCCCCAAATTGAGGTTGAGTTTCCCAAAATCCCATAAACCCTAACTCTACCCAAAAATCACCCGAGCCCTCGGGGATCAAAACCAAATATACACACGACTCCCAAATCATCCTACAGATTTATTCAAGTACTAAAGCCACCGAAATAACATCAAAATCAATGAATTAAACCCCAACACTCATAGAATTTTCTTAAAACTTCATAAGGCTCAATTATTCCAATTTTGATCCGAAATACGTCATATTAAGTTCGTTTTACACCAAATTTCACAGATAACTCATATGACATATATTAAACCTGTTCCAGGCTCCGGAACCATAATACGGGCCCAGTAACACAGTTTTCACATTAATTAACATTTTCAAAAACCTTTATAATTTTCAAGAAAAAAGAATTCTTAAAAAATTCATTTCTTGGACTTGGGACCTTGGAATTCGATTCCGGGCACACGTCCAAGTTCCATATTTTCCTACGGACCCTCCGGGACCATCAAATCACGGGTCCGGGTCCGTTTATAAAAAATGTTGACCAAAGTCAACTTTAATCAATTAATTATTAAAAATACAATTTTTCATCAAGTTTTATCATAAAGGCTTCCCGGCTACGCGTCCGGACTGTGCACGCATATCGAGGTGAGATTAACGGAAGCTTTCGGGGCCTCAAAACACATTTAGCTAAATTAACATAGGATGACCTTTTGGTTCATCACAATCTCCACCTCTAAAACAAACGTTCGTCCTCGAACGGACATAGAAAAGTACCTGAGTCTGAGAAAAGATTGGGATAACGGCTCCGCATATCGGACTCGGACTCCTAGGTAGTTGCCTCAGCAGGCTGACCTCTCCATTGAACGCGAACCGAAAGATAACTCTTCGATATCAACTTACGAACCTGCCTAGCTAATATGACTATCGGCTCCTCCTCATAAGTCAAATCCTAGTCCAACTGGACACCGTTGTAGTCAAGAACATGAGAAGGATTTGCAATGTATCTCCGGAGCATAGATACATGAAACACTGGATGCACGGCTGAAAAATGTGGTGGCAAAGCAAGTCTATAGGCCACCTCTCCTACCTTGTCCAAAAATCTCAAATGGACCAATGTACCTAGGGCTCAACTTGCCCTTCTTACCAAACCTCATCACGCCCTTCATAGGCGACACTCGAAGAAACACCTGGTCTCCTATCATAAAAGCCAAATCTCGAACCCTGCGGTCCGCATAAATCTTTTGCCTGGACTGAGCTGTACGAAGTCTATCCTGAATGATCTTCACCTTGTCCAAGGCATCCTGGACTAACTCAGAACCCAACAATCTAGCCCCTCCCGGCTCAAACCATCCGACTGGAGACCGACATCGCCTACCATACAACGCCTTGTACGGAGCCATCTGAATGCTCGACTAACAACTGTTGTTGTAGGAAAACTCTGCTAAAGGCAAGAACTGGTCCCATGAACCACCAAAGTCAATGACATAAGCTCGCAACATATCCTCCAAAATCTGGATAGTACGCTCGGACTGTCCGTCCGTCTGAGGATGACATGTTGTTCTCAACTCAATCTGTGTGCCCTACTCTCGCTGAAATACTCTCCAGAAATGGGAAGTAAATTGAGTACCTCTGTCTGATGTAATAGATAAGGGCACACCATGCAATCTGACAATTTCTCTCATATAAATCTTTGCCAACTTCTCTACTGAATATGAAACTGCCACAGGAATGAAATGTGCTAACTTGGTCAGCCTATCCACAACAACCCACACTCCATCAACCATCCTCTGAGTTCGTGGAAACCCAACTACAAAATCCATCGTGATACGCTCCCACTTCCACTCGGGATGCTGAATCTGCTGCATAAAACCATCGGGTCTCTGGTGCTTATACTTAACCTGCTGATAATTCAAGCACCGAGCTACATAAGCTATAATATCCTTCTTCATTCTACGCCACCAATAATGCTGCCGCAAGTCCTGGTACATCTTTGCGACGCCCGGATGAATGGAATAACGGGAACTATGGGCCTCCTACAATATCAACTCATGAATACCATCAATATCGGGTACACAAATACGACCCTGCATCCTCAAAACTCCCTCAGCACAACTGTGACCTGCTTGGCACGTCCGTGCCGAATTGTATCTCTAAGAACACATAGACGACGATCATCATACTGTCTGGCCCGAATATGATCATACAATGAAGAACGAGCTACGGTATAGGCCAAAACACTGCCAGTCTCAGAAACCTCCAATCTCAAGAATGGGTTGGCTAAAGCGTGAACATCCAAAGCAAATGGTCGCTCTCCAATTGATAAATAAGCAAGGCTCCCCATACTAACTGACTTCCGACTCAAAGCATCGGCCACCACATTGACCTTCCCCGGATGATAGAGAATGGTAATATCATAATCTTTCAGCAACTCTAACCACCTCATCTACCTCATGTTCAACTCTTTCTGCTTGAACCGATACTGCAGACTCTTGTGATCGGTGAATACCTCACATGGCACACCATACAAATAATGCCTCCAGATCTTCAGTGCAAGAACAATCGTTGCTAACTCCAAATCATGAACCGGATAATTATTTTCATGAACTTTCAATTGACGAGAAGCATAGGCTATAACCTTGCCATCCTGCATCAACACTGTACCAAGCCCAACCCGTGAAGCATCGCAATACACGATATACGGTCCTTAACCTGTGGGCAAAACTAACGCTGGTGCCGTGGTCAAGGCTGTCTTGAGCTTCTAAAAGCTCGCTTCACACTCATCCGACCACCTGAACGAGGCACCCTTATGAGTCAACCTGGTTATCGGGGCTGCGATAGATGAAAAGCCCTCCACATATCGGCGATAATAACCTGCTAAGCCCAAGAAACTCCGAATCTCTATAGCTGAAGTGGGTCTAGACCAATCTGTGACTGCTGAGATCTTCTTGGAATCTACCTGGATACCCTCCGCTGACACAACATGGCCCAAAAACGCCACTGAACTCAACCAGAACTCACACTTAGAAAACTTGGCATACAACTGTCTATCACTCAGAGTTTGAAGAACTACTCTAAGGTGTTGCTCATGCTCCTCTCGGCTATGGGAGTAAATCAGAATATTGTCAATAAACACAATCACAAATGAGTCTAAAAATGGCATGAACACACGGTTCACCAACTCTTTAAAAGCGTCGAGGGCATTTGTCAACCCAAATGACATCACCAAAAACTCATAATGCCCATAACGAGTGCGAAAGGCTGTCTTAGGGACATCAGATGCCCTAACCCTCAGCTGATGATAACCAGATCTCAAGTCTATCTTGGAAAACACTGTAGCACCCTGAAGCTGATCATATAAGTCATCAATCCTCGGCAAAGGATACTTATTCTCAATAGTGACCTTGTTCCATTGTCGGTAGCCAATACACATCCTCATTGAGCCATCTTTCTTCTTAACAAACAACACGGGAGCACCCCAAGGAGAAACTCTAGGCCTAACGAAGCCTTTATCCAACAAATCCTGCAATTGTTCCTTCAATTCTTTCACGATACTGATATCGAGATACAATGCTTGAAGACCTCATAGTTACCCAAAATAACGTGTCCTATTTAACGCCACTTGGGCGGGCACCTACCTTGTAGGTTAAGGCTCCATAATTAGCACGAGTTTGGCAAATTGCACACAGATAGTTAATTAGTTTATTTATTTATTAATATTATTATTATTACTCTTATTTTATACATAATTAATAAGTTTAACAAGAAAGACTCCCTACCAGTACTATAGCAAAAACAAAGCAAAATTTAATTCACAAGGGGGAATTTAAACACAAAACTTTCCATCACAAGGATCTCATCTTTACATACCCCGCTCAAATATACCAAATCATAATATCACGCGAGGATCTATTCCTCATTTCTGAATCACAAGCAATATGCATATCGTTCAATCGAAACATTCCATTTCCTTCATTTAAATAATTTTCGTTAAACAAAATTACACCACGTAAAGATAGACACGGTTAATCCCATAGAATTTATCCATACAAGTATTCACATAAGTAAACTTTTAGAATTGTGAATCTCACCCGAATATTAGGAGAATTTTATTAGATATGCATAACCGGATTAAGTTCAGAAAATCATTACTTATAATAATTAGAAATTGTTCTAGTAATGAAACCATTTAATGTAACGACTTCATCCATACCATAGAAAATATATCAACCGACTGGGTCTTCACCTCTAAGAATCTAACCTCCACTTTCGACATTCCGACTCCTTTTTCCTTAGGTGGTCATGTAGTTGAGTTGTAGCTGCAATGGGCACGTAGCCTGAGTGCTCTGATGAAGTATGACTCTCCCAAGTCTAGGACAATTCCTTCCACTAGCCGACATAAAGTATCAACTTGTCCTGAGTCGTTCGGAATTCTTGCTCTGGGGACTCTCCCTCCGGCCATACGAACCAACGTAGGAGTATGACGGTTAACTTATCGAACCTGATGGCATATTCTGATACCGTCATATGGCCTGACGCAACCGTGACTTCCACGCTGAGTAGACTTTTTGTAGACTTAAGTTGTTTGAATAACTCCTTTGGTACTGAAGTATAGGGTTATTAAGGAGGTAGACGTACCGAAATTCCCAGCTTTACCTCTTGCAAAATCCACGTCCTTATACATTCCAAACCAAAATCAATATGACACATGGCCTAGCCATCTATTCCTTGACAGTGGACTTCCCCACGTGGCACGAAGTCATAGGTCACAATACCTGATAATCCACGATGTTACACTTCACAACTTATTAAATCAACCCCGTTGCTTTACACTCATTCCCAAGTTGTGCAATACTTCATGGAAGCGGTCAAGAAAATCACGTGGGTCCTCAAAAGATATACCACTGAAATGGAGTGGAACTTGTTTGGCAACTTGTCCCACCTCAATAAACAGACTAATGCCTCCTGCAACACGCAATAGCTATAAATCCGTCCGGGATCTGAACTAGTCCAACATGTACTGACTGAGCTAGAACCTCCGCATCTAGATCCATTTGAGACTGAACCATAGGTGCTGATGTTCGAGCTTTAGACTGCGCTCTACTTCTGTCTCTTCCCTTGATCGTAGCTATCATACGGGCTTCATCTCTTGTCCGGTCGTAGACGCTTCGCGTGTTGTCGAGATTAGTGAAAGGACAAGAGTAGGCAAGTTCAATCATCAATGATAGAATAAATTCGCATGATCGAGATGAAGAAATGTGGAGTTATTCCTAACTTTGCAGCCTCTGGGGGATAAATACAGACATTTCGGTACCGATCCCTCAGACTCTACCAAGGTTGTCCGTGAGTTGTGATACCTAAGCAACCTAGAGCTCTGATACCAACTTGTCACGACCAAAAATCCAACCTTTAGGCCGTGACTGCGTCTAACGTTGAACCCGTTAGACAAGCCAACGTGTAAACTACACTAACATAATAACACGAATTTATAGAAATAATTAGGAACAATTTATAATATTTTAACAACATAAGTAGATAAGTTTTAAAACTAAGTGAAATTAACAAAATACGATACGTCGCCTCAATCCCAAAACCTGGAGTCACAAACTCACGAACTATCTATAGGAGCACTAAATACAAAGTCTTAAGAAAATACATAAATTGTCTCAGAAAAACTAGAGAAATAACAAGACAGAGTAAGGAAATAGAGCTGGAAGAGACGCCAAGGCCCACGAACGTCAGCGGTCTACCTTGAAGTCTCTGAGGTGGACTGAAAGATACTCTCTCAACGAGGTCCACTGGGTCTGATCGCGGGATCTGCACAACATAAAGAAGTTCAGGTGTAGCATCAATACAACCAACCCCATGTACTGAGTAAGTGCCGAGCCTAACCTCGGCCGAAGTAGTGACGATGCTAGACTTGACAACGATCATCTACCTATACAGTTTTACAAGATATAGCACAGACAAACGCAGGAATAAACAGATAAGCATGGGATACGGGAGCAATTAATGGGGGTAACAAGTGAGAGATAAGAACCATTAATTAACACATAGGAGAAAGCAAAAGAGAGCAAATTAACAAGAATACTAACATAACAAGTAAAAATGCGAGCAATGTATGTAATGGCACGACATCACCCTTCGTGCTTTAACTCTCTTCCTCACAATGCAATGTATGATGTGAGGCAATATGAATCATGGTACGGCATCAACCTTCGTGCTTTTAATCAATGTGATATATGGCACGACATCAACCTTCGTGCTTTTACTCTCTTCCTCACTATGCATTTTATGATGTAATCAATGTAAATCATGGCACGGCATCGCCCTTCGTGCTTTACACTCTTCCTCACCAAAACAATGACAATTATCAAATGGCAAGGAATGCATCATAGTGGAAATACACATCATAATCACCCGACAAGGGGAAAATATCAGTCAATATCATAACAATTGCCCGGCAAGGGTCTCAACTATAACCAATCTTTTCAATCATATCTCTTAATAAATTGGGTCCTCAATCGAACCATCATATCACAAGTTTATCAACAAGGATTTTCAACATGCAATCAACTTCCAAGTAGAAACAATTTCATGATACAATGAATATGGAAGTAATAACCAGAATGTCATCAAAATAGACTCACGGGCATGCTTGACACACAATGCATAGGTACTCATTACCTCACCTATGCATTGAACATGATAAACACTTAACACATAGTACACAATACATATTCCCTCACCAAATTTAGGCAAGACACTTACCTCGGGTCCAAAAATGCAAGTCAAGCCTCTAACACCGCCTTTCCTCTCGAATCCGACTCCGAAACGATAATATTTCAAAGTTGAGTCGAAACTCCTTTGAAAATTAGATGGATGGCAGAACTTCAAGCCAAATTACACAGCAAATTCAAAAGGGCTATTCGAAGCAAAACCAAAAACTGGCAATGGGACCGGTGCTCGAACAGAAAAACCTCACTTGGACCTCAAACTGAATCGTGTTCTGCGACTTCGACTCAACTCCCAACACTGTTGTTATATGCATGAAAAGGGAGTTGTTCGGAGTTGCGTTTATAAGATATTTTACGTTGATTTTCACATGGTTTGTGGTGGTTTAATTGGATGATTTCTAGTTGTTTTGGGGCAGCGTCTTGGACTGTTTCGCAACTAATTTTTGCTGCTTTTTTTTGGGTTGTTTTGCAGCTTATTGCTACTGCATTTTGGAGTGCTTTTCGGGGATATTTAACAGGAAAATTGGGTTGTTTTAAATGTGGTTTATAGTGAAATTTTGGTCGCTATTTAGAGCTGATTTCGTGACTGTTTTCAGCTGGGTTTGGGAGTCATTTTTTGTGGTTAAAAGCTGATTTTTGAAAACTGTTTTTGAGTTGTTTCTTCAGCAATGTTTTTTTTTGCCTTTTTGGAGTTATGTTTTACATGGCTTTCGTGGTGGAAAAAAGGGGAGAAACCAGTGGTGTTTAGAATAGTGTCAGGGGTGAAGAAGATTGAGTTTTGGTGGTGGATCGGCTGGATTGAGGAAGAGGAAGCCGACGAGCAAAAGGCTGAACTTTCTGACACTAATGCCTCACACTCCCTCCTTCTCATATCATGTCACTCTCTATCTATCTCCCCTCCATTTTCTATTATGTGTGAAGGTGAGTGTGTATTTGTGATGAAGGTGAGAGATGAAGATCCCCAGAAGAGGTGCGCCGTTTTTTGTATTTTTAGATGAAGATCCCCCACGAGCCCGAATATAAAATTTGTTTTGAAATACGACCCCAAATTGGGTTGAATTGCCCAAAGATGAGGGTAACATCTTGTCAAGACGCGTGAGACTCAAGGTTCATAAGTTGATTAAATTTCCTGTAGATAATAGTAACTGTCGAGGATTGGATAAAATACATGCTTGTAGTAGTGACACCTAACACTGCCCATGGTTACAAATTGTTTCCGATCATGTAGTTAGAGTCTAGGAAAAAATGGAGTCGATTTAGTTGCTTGAGGACAAGCAAGAGTTTAAGTTGGGGGTGTTGATGTGCCGGAGAATTTCGGCACATTTTATACCATATTGCTTAGATTAAGGCTCGTTTCAAGAGCATTTACTCTTATTAATCGTAGAATTTTGGTATTTTGCAGTACACAAGGTGTGAACACTCAAGACCATGCAAAAGGAAGTTAAAAGAAGAGAAAAGAGAAGGAAAATGGTCAAATGCGATCGCATCTTCAACATGCGAATCGCATTTCAAGCCAGGGGGTCGCATACCGCAACAGAAAGTTGAGTCAAAATTTAGGAGTGAAATGTGGCCACATATGCGACCGCATATCCCAAATGCGAACCGCATTTGAATCGCATGTTCATCTGATGCCTGAAGCCACACTGCAAATGCGACGCACATATGCGACCGTATATCACAAATGCGAACCGCATTTGAATCGCATGTTTATCTGATGCCTGAAGCCACACTGCAAATGCGCCGTATAAATGCGATCGCATATCATTAATGCAGATCGCATATCGCAAATGCGATACATATCTGGGACCTAGGGTTTTGAGATGCGATCGAAGAAGCCAAGATGCGAACCGCATTCCTGTTATGCGACAGGAATGCGATCGCACTTCATCCGTCAGGGGTGTTTTTGTCTGTTTTTCACCCGAATTTTCCTTCCACTATAAAAGGATTTACTTGGGTGTTGTGGGGCACTTCTGTCTAGCTTTTGAAGAACATTCTCTCATAAAATATTCTTCACTTTTGGAAGAATTAGGGCAAACAAGTGGTGGTTTGTAAGCATTCATGACACTATTAAGTGCTTGTTTCTTTTTGTTATTTATGATGAGTAGCTAAGCTTAAACTCTGAGGTTGTGAACCCTAAATGGGTGTTATTTATTTAGGTATTTGCCATTGAATATATGCATAATGGGTAGTTGATATGTGTTTACTCTTCATCTTACATTTCTTGTTAATGGCTGCAAACATTAACTTATGCCATAACTTTAACTTAAGCTTGGAAAAGCGGGTTAGAGGTGGTAAGAGTAAATACCAAAGACTCGAGGTGTTAAACCTCGTTTAATAGAATCACTTAGGAATAAGTTGGTTTTATTTGGGAAGACGTGATCCGGATTTATTGCAACTCTTTTATATTTGGAAAAAGCATAAAGAGAAAATACTATCGTAGTATTGGAAAATCTAGGATAGTTATCTTAAGAATCATTTGCATATCAAGAACTTCCCATTAGAAATATATCATATTAATACCTACTTGCATTACACTCCATGAAAGGGGACACAACATCGGTTATCCTACCCATATTAATTAAAATCTAAATTAGCTTCCTTTGTTACTACTCTTTCTCTAAAATAGCAAACTATTAATCACCATCCTTTTGTTCACTAACGGAATAGAATTTCGATTGAAGTTAAGCACCACACTAACATAGTGATATTTTCACACCTATTCCTTGTGGGATTCGACCCCAACCTTGTTGGGTTACTATATTTCACTTCGACCGCTTTACACTATTTTAGAAGTGTAATTTGAGCGTATCAATGACCTTCTGGGTCATCACACAACTGGTCAGCTAAGTTATTACCTTTTCCTTTGATATGTTCGAATATAAGGTTATAAATTGATATAGTATCAATGAAATTCAACCATCTTCTTCTACTGCTATTTTTCTCATTTATCTTTTGGTGAAACTTAACTGTAGCCTCACAATCGATTCTTGTTAATGTTTCTTGTTTATTTAGTATATATAATCTAAAACTATTTAGTCCATATATTACCCCTAATATTTCTGCGTCTATACTGCTCATGTTTTCCTTTTCTTTATACTTACCACTTTGATAAGAGCATATTTTTTCTGTGCTTTTATCACTACACTTATTGAGTTTGGCTTTTAAAACTGCTCCCATCCTTCAAAACTTCCATCTGTTTCTATAATTAAGTAATTTGATTCTAATGGCATGTTTAAGTCAGGAATATTTTGATCTTTTCTTTAATTTTTTGTACTAGTTTAATATCTTCGGTATTAAAATGTCTTTGTCCTGTTGACCCTGTTTTGGCGTATAGAGGTCCTGCTATTTTTCCTAGAACCTTTATAAAGTTTCTTGCATAATTTACTATACCTAGAAACCTCTGTAACTCTTTGATATTGTCTAATTTATCTGGCATTTCTAAAGTCTTTTTACCGATATGAGGTTGTAATTTAATTTTTCCATCTCCTAAAACGATTCCTAGAATATTTATATAACTTTTACATAATTTCATCTTCTTTTCACTAATTATTATTTCATTATCTACAAATAATATAAATATTGTCTGTAGATGTCGTAAATGTTCTTTAATGTCTTTACTAAATACTAATATATCATCGACATATACTAGAACAAATCTATATATATATATATATATATATATATATATATATATTTGTTCTAATTGTTCTTTACCATTTGAAAATATTGATAATACATTTAATCTTCTTGAGATCATTATTTAGTTAAATCCTCTTTTAGTTGTATTAAATTTCCAAGAATAATCTTATTTAGTTTTTACAAATCTTTTTCATCTTGACATACTTGAATTCTAATATATAAGGGGGAAAGGCAATATATACCTATGAAGTAAAAACTGCAAAGCAGAATTTCACTATTTTAATTAGTTTTGCTTGATATCACGCTAAAAATATGAGAAATAATGACAATAAATGTACAATTTAATTTATGTCATTGGACTTGTTTTTTATGGAACAAAATAGCTAGCTTAATAAGGGAAGAAAAGAATATACAAATTACAAGTTTTATTACGAAAACAGTGGGGAAATATTAATGCCTTAAGGTAGACCTGTTAAATGGGGCGATCCGATCCGAATCCGAACCCGTTGATTCTTGGCACGTAGGTTCTTAACCGGGCCCGTCCTTCACTTTCTTACAAGAGCCGGTCCGGATTAGACCCATTAATCAAAACGTGTTGATCCGACCCGGGACCCAATGGGCCGAATCTTATTTAATTAAAAAAGTTAAAAACTAATAAATGATAAAAAATTTAAACTTTTATACATATATACGAACTTGAAATTACTACATGTTCTTGAATCCAATTAAAATAAAAATGAAAAAAAAAAAATCATACTTTATAAAACTTGAGAAAATATGGAATTCAATTACTGTATCACATAAGAAAAATGATATTCTAATATAATATACTCTAATTCTCATTAGCTACTCCGTCCACTCCTTCAACATCGGACATGATCAGATCTTCAGCTGAGTTTGAATCGTCATTTGTAATTCCTTGAATTCTTCTTTCTGCATATATCCAATCTATAATAGTAACGAGGACATCCAAGTTGCGAGGACTTAAAGATAATCTTCGCTCTCCAAGTTGTAATTTTCCTTGGCTAAATGCACTTTCTGAAGTTGGTTGACCCGTGGGTCAGTTACCGATTCGGTCTGGTCCAGTTAGTGAGTCAAAATATTGTAGCCCGGCCCAGACCCCTAAATTAGTGGATTGGTCTGATTAGGGTTTTGTGGGTCGCGGACGGTTAAAGGTCAATTTTGATGGGTTATGTGGACCGGTTCATGGGTCGATCAAGCCCATTTGACAGGTCTAGCCTTAAGGTAAACCAACATTACTTATCAATAATCCGCGAGTAATAAATAGCTATGTTTCCTTTTTCTATAACTATTTTACACTTCTATACCTTATGATATTCAATAATTTTCAAAAAGAAAATTAATCATAAAGACACAATAAAGAAAGGGGATTATTACACAAATACACAAATATCTAATTAGTCGGTCAGATTTATAGTTTACTTTTTCTAGTCAGTATAAATAAATTTTTATATTATTTATACATAGTTATACACATATTATACATTAATTCTACGTACATTATACATTCGTCGGCTACTTTTAATTTAAGAAATTAAGAAGGTGGCTATTTGTGTCAATTTTTTATAATGGAAAACGGGTCCACAAATAATTGGAGGCCTAGGGGAAGGTTTTGTGATACAATTCTGTGAGATTTACTTTCATGATATACCTCAATTTTAGAATTACATCAATCCCAAAAGTATTAGTACATGATATACCTCCAAATCTGTGATGACCCAAAAGGTCATCCTAAGTTAAATTAATTAATTTGTGTTCCGAGGCTCTGAGAGCCTCCGTTAATCTCATCTCGATACATGTGCGCATCCCGAGCGTGTAGCCGGGAAGCCTTGATGTGAAAACTTGATGAAAAATGAAATTTATAATAATTAATTGAATAAAGTTGACTTTGGTCAACATTTTTGATAACGGATCCGGGCCCGTGATTTGGCGATCTCGGAGGGTCCGTAGAAAAATATGGAACTTGGGCGTATGCCCGGAATCAAATTCCGAGGTCCCAAGCCCGAGAAATGAATTTTTAAAGAAAATTATTTTCTGGAAATAATAAAGGTTTTAGAAAATGAATAATTATGTGAAAATTGTGTTACCGGTCTCGTATTATGGTTTCGGAGCCCGAAACAGGTTTAATATATGTTATGTGAGTTACCTATGAAATTTGGTGTAAAACAGACTTAAAATGACGTGTTTCGGATAAAAATTGAAATAAGTAAGCCTTATGAAGTTTTAGGAAAATTCTATGAGTTGTGAGGTGTAATTCATTGATTTTGATGATATTTTGGTGATTTAAATGCTTGAATAAGTTTGTATGATGATTTGAGAGTGGTGTGTGTTTTTGGTTTTGGAGCCCCGAGGGCTCGGGTGAGTTTCGGGTAGCTAACGGGTTGCTAAAAGTATAAAAATCTGGTGTTTTAGTTCAGTTGCTAGTGTCCAGGAAATTAACACTATGTGAATGCATGGATGTCCATGCGAACGCACAACACACGTGGGGAAGGGGGTTGGGTTACTCTGTGCGAACGCAGTCCTTTAGACCAAAGACCCTATGCGAAAGCACGGGGAGGGTCGCGAACGCAGAGGGTTAAGTGGGTCTGGGGGGTGCTAGGCTAGTGCGAACGCACGAGTACACATGCGATCGCGGAGGGCACGTGAGCGGACACTGTGCGAACGCGGACCAGTAATTGCGAACGCACATGATTAAATTACCCAACGATTCTTAAAGCCTAAAACAGAACTAAAACGGGATTTTCACCATATTTTCATAACTCTCTTTCTTCCCCAACCCACCTAGGCGATTTTTAAAGATCCCTCCTTCCATAACTCCATAAGTAAGTGTTCTTAACATCATTTCCTCTCACTTTCATCAACTAATCACTAGAATCTAGGCCTAAAATCCTAAAATCAAAGTAGAAATTAGGGGTTTTGGGTAGAGTTAGGGCTTATGGGATTTTGGGTGATTCAACCTCAATTTGGGGTCGGATTTCAAAATAAATCATATATTTGAACTCGTGGGGGAATGGGTAGTCGGGTTTTGGTCCGAGCCTCGTGTTTGGACCAAGCGGGCCCGGGGTCAAATTTTGGTAATTTTGGAAGAATGTTAGGAATTGTATATTTAGGCTATGGGATTATATTAACGAGTCATTATTGATGTTATTAAGTTAATTATGTCTAGATATCATTTTTCGGAGTTGAATTCCAAAGGAAAGGCGGTGTTAGATGCTTGAATTGCTAATTTTGGACCCGAGGTAAGTGTTTTTCCTAACTTTGGTGAGGGAATAAGTATCGCGTGCTATGTGCTAAATTTTTATCATGTTCAATGCATAGGTGAGGTGACAAGTACCTATGTATTGTGTGTCAAGCATGACCGTGAGTCTATTTTGATGAAATTCTTGTTATTACTTCCATATTCATTATATTATGAAATTGTTTCTACTTGGAAGTTGATTGTTTGTTGAAAATCCTTGTTTAGAAACTTGTGATGAGATGGTTCGGTTGAGGACCCAATTTTAAATTCTATACTTGAAAAGATTGGTTATAGCTGAGACCCTTGTCGGGCAATTGTTACGATATTGACTGATATTTTTCCCCTTGTCAGGTGATTACGACTTGTATTTTTCCACTGTGTTGTATTCCTTGTCGTTTGATATCTGTTATTTGTTTTGGTAAGGAAGAGTGTAAATCACGAAGGGTGATGTCGTTCCATGATTCATATTGATTACATCATATATTGCATAGTGAGAAAGAAAGTAAAAGCACGAAGGATAATGTCGTGCCATGATTTACATTGATTAAAAGCACGAAGGTTAATGTCGTGCCATGATTTATATTGATTATTAGCACGAAAGGTAATGTCGTGCCTTGATTCACATTGAATACATTGTATATTGCATCATGAGGAAGAAAGTAAAAGAACGAAGGGTGATGTTGTGCCATAATGTACCTTCCTAACATTTATACTTGTTTTGTTAGTGTTTTTGGTTAACTTGCCTTTCTTGTTTGCACCTATATGCTTATTTGACTGTTTTATCTCATTACTACCCCATTAACTGTTCCTGTATCCCATGCTTGTCTGTATATTCCTGTTGTTATCTATGATATATCTTGTAGAACTGTACAGGTAGATTAACGTTGTCAAGTCTAGCTTTGTCACTACTTCGACCGAGGTTAGGCTCGGCACTTACTCAGTACATGTGGTCGGTTGTACTGATGCTACACCTGCACTTCTTTATATTGTGCAGATCCCGCACTCGGACCCCGTGGACAGCGTTGAGGGAGTCGTCTTCAGTCCACTCTAGAGACTTCAAGGGTATACCCGCTGGCGTTCGTGGGCATTAGTGTAACGACCCGACCGGTCGTTCTGCGTATTAGGACCCTGTTCCCCTACCTCGATACTTCCCATAGCTTCTTCTTGTGATTTATGACTTGCGGGGACGGGTGGTTCGGAATTTGAAAGTGTTTAGGGTGCTATAGGAACACTTGGTTCCTTAAGGTTGGCCTTTTTGGCCAAGTTTGACTTCGGTCAATATATTGAGCAAACGACCTCGGAATCAAGTTCTGACAGCCCCAGTAGCTTCGTATGATGATTTCGGAATTGGGCATATGTTCGGAATGGGTTTCGATGACCCGGGATCATTTCGGCACCCAATAAAGAAATAAGAATTTCCTTAAGTTTGAAATTTGGTTTGAAACGTGATTTTATATTATTGAGTAGTCCCGTTATGTCATTTATAGACTAGTATCATATAAGATGCTACATGACCATAATAGTAAGGTGTGTGAAAAGTGAGTAATATTTTAAGTAAGTGGAAATAATTCTTAATTATACGGGTAATTGAATAATCACCGAATAGCGATTTATTACCTAATTAAATTAATTGAAAAACTTAGGATAAAGATGGGAAAAGTGACGTGGCAGCAAGCCATTACTAAAGCCTATGACTCTTAGTCATATTGTCTTAGTGGCCATTTAAAGTATAAGACATTTACGTAAGTATAAGACATAGATTTGGTTTCATAAGACATTAAAAAGTTGGTCTCTTCCTAAATTCTTACTTAAGAAAGTTTCAAACCACACTACATTTCTAACATTTTTCAATACAACAATCAGATGGGGGTTTGGCACCTTGGCAACGAGAATTCTTAGAGAAGTCCCACAAAATTCCTTCAAACAGAACGTTAGAAATTCCTACAAAGTTTTCATCAAAAACTTCTTGCAACCAAATAATTCCAACGGGAATTATTAGCACCTTAGCAACGTAAAATATTGCGATCCTAAGGGAGTACGGTGTAATCTTTTCCAAGAATGTATGTTATACGGATTTTTCCTACTCAGGTGTAGAGTTCGGAGTTGCGGGCGCGTTCTTGATCAGAGAGGTAGATTCGTCACGAGGTGAGTCTCCTTTCCAAACTTTGTAAGGGGTAAATGTCCCCTAGGCTCTTGATTGCTAATTGTGCTCGTTGAGGGGGATACGTACGTACCACGTGACGAGAGTCCGTATGTGGCATCTATACTATATATCGGGTAGCCGTAGGACCCACGAGCATGTTCTAACTGTTTGTTTGATATTATCTGATATTTTGTACGAGTTATTACTGATATTTGATGAAATTGAGCTATGATAGCTGTGAATTAAATGTACATAATATTCAGATAAAAATTATGAACTTCATCAATCGAGTAATTGTGTTACTCCTGGTATAATTGATAAAGAGCAAAAAGTAAATGAGATAATGAGCTATTGAGCTGGATGAAGGTGGTTAAAATTCCTTCTCGTACTTGAATTGTTCAATCATGGTAATATTATGAGCAAAGAGGATAATATGATGAAAATCCTAACTTTGGCTATCAAGTGAGGTGTGAGTATCCGATCTCGTTGAGTGTGGGCGAGTCGGTACCACGATGTCTACATATACACATATGTATATGCATTCATGCATTCATCGACCCCCGAGTCACATGCATGATTCGTGATCGGGGAGAGTTTTACTTTGCATAGTCAGCACACGAGTCGCAGGTATGATTCGCGATCATGGGGAGCTTATCATTATCGAGTCAGCACACGAGTCGCATGTATGATTCGCGATCGTGGGGATCTTATCATTATCGAGTTAGCACACGAGTCGCAGGTATGATTCGCGATCGTAGGGAGCTTATCACTATCGAGTCAGCGCACGAGTCGCATGTATGATTCGCGAACGTGTGGAGCTTTAAGACCGAGTCAGTCCTTATGACCCACCCTTATGACTTCGGTTGATAGTCTTGTCCGTGTCGGTTATATATATATATATATATATATATATATATATATATACACACACACACACATTGCATTCATCAGCATTTGCATTGAGTTGGGATTATACGAGGGTGAGTTGAGAAACAATATTGAGTACCGGAAGGTGAACAACCAAGAATAACGATAAAGTGTTTCAGGTAATGAGAAAGGAAACAAGTGTTATAACTACGATCAGCTTACGAAGAAAGATTATGTTTGGGACTAGTTACTTGTTTGTTGATTACATGTCCCTGTACTTGATGTAATTTCTCACATGATTTATTGCCCAGCATGTAATTTATTTGTTTATGTACTGTACCTTAGTGAGTATGTAATCTACCTCTCGTCACTACTCTTTACGAGTTTAGACGGGATACTCACTGGATACATATGTGATTATATGTACTCATGCTGCACTTTCTTTCTTTTTCTGCACTTGATTGTGCAGGTATTGAGGCTGGTCTGTCTGGTCGTCCGCCAGCTGATAGATATTGATCGCGGCGTCGCTTCATACGGTGAGCTGTCTTCCTGGCGTCATCCTGACAGCACCTCTAGAGCCTCCTAGTTTCATTTTGCTCAGTCCTTTTGTTCCAGACTGTGACTTGTATATTTTGTATATGTTCTTATGTTGTTGTATCTATGTAGCTGCCCGTTGACACTGTGACACTAGTCCTGGCACACACTTGTTGTAACTATGTTTGATTTCGGGGTTGTATATGTATATCGAGCCTAGCTGTGGTTCAGTTTGTTTATACGGCCCTGCCCCATATCGTTATTATATTCCGCACTTTTATTGTTGTAGTTGTACTTGGCTTGCCTAACCTCGCCGTTAGGTGCCATCACGACCTGAACCGGTTTTGGGTCGTGACAATTGGCGTCTCTTCTATCCCTAGTTCTTATTTTGTCTTTTCTTTCCTGTAGTTTCAGAGACAGTGATGTATCTTCTTTCAGACTTTGTATTTAGCATTCCTATAGATAGTTCGTGAGTTGTGACTCCCGGTTTTGGGGCTTATGCGATGTATTGGATTTTGTTCTCTTCACTTAGCTTGATATTTATCTATTTCCGCTGTTAAAATTTATAAACCATTTTAGTTCGATGTTAATTTAGTTTGTTACGTTGGCTTGTCTAGCGGGTTCAACGTTAGACGCAGTCACGCCTGAAGGTGGGATTTCGGGTCGTGACAAAATCTTCCCATATATCCTGAAAATATACAACAACATCCTAATTTAAAATACAATACTCAAACCAAACATAATGTAATATTCTAATTTTGAATACAGAATTCAAACCAAACATTCACTATTTTTTTTAATTCGAAATATAATATTCAAATCAAACACATTATAATGTTCTAATTTGAGATATAATATCCAAATCAGACATACCACAATATTCTAAAATTATAATACACACTATATGATTTGTTCATATTAAATAAGATTTAAGTCCATAAAATTTCCCCTATTGCACTACAAAAAACATTAAGGTAAAAAGGGTTTTTAAGGCGAGCCTATGGTGATGCGTAGTACCACAATATTCTAAAATTATAATACACACTATATGATTTGTTCATATTAAATAAGATTTAAGTCCATAAAATTTCCCCTATTGCACTACAAAAAACATTAAGGTAAAAAGGGTTTTTAAGGCGAGCCTATGGTGATGCGTAGTACCACAATATTCTAAAATTATAATACACACTATATGATTTGTTCATATTAAATAAGATTTAAGTCCATAAAATTTCCCCTATTGCACTACAAAAAACATTAAGGTAAAAAGGGTTTTTAAGGCGAGCCTATGGTGATGCGTAGTAAAAATACGCTAGAGCAATCTGATGGAGCGAAAGTATCACGAGGCGTAAGCTCCATTATCATGGGTGTACGCTTAGGCGTTGGACAAGTTTTTTTGTTAGGGCGTAAGCCAAAAAACCTCCAAACTAAGATTAAAATTACTAAAAAGGTCATTAATTTAATACTAAAAACCCACAAAATTCAACTTGTCATTACATTCCTAAAAGCAAAAACAAAAGTATAAAAAATACTTTATTCTTACCCTTAATTTTTATTCTTTCTCTTCATCTTCTACTGGATAAAAAAAATGACCGATTTGCAAACAATAAAATAAAAAAAATATCATCCTTCATGATTCGCTATGGTTCAAAGCTTCTGATTTATGTCCCTATTTTGGTTTTTTATTTTTAAATATTTTGCTCTTTTAAGTAAGTTTAGAAATTTCTATTCATTTTTTTCAAAGTCAGATAATTTTTATGAAGCAATTTTGGATTAATTTTTTAGTCAATTGTTGAGCAAATTATCTTTTTAAGATAAAGTAGTTGTATCATTGATTTTATAATTTCTTGAAATTTCTAAAATCTCTTTGTAATCTTGTCTTATTTTAGTATTTATTTTATTATATTAATTTAAAATATATTAAAATTTTAAAAACATATGAGGCTCAAGCCCAACCCCCTCGAGGTTTGCACCTTGCTATATTCTGTACAATACCTCGCCTCGTGCCCGCCCTTTTTAAAATACTGTATAAAAAATGTTTTACTATTTATTAAATTCTTGAATTATGTCGCAAATTATTGGTATATTTACAAGTGATTCGAAATTTAAATATACCTTTTAGACAAGAGACAAATTTAAATTCTCTTTTTCCTTTTGTAGTTTCGGGTTTTGACCTTTTCTTTCTTTGATGATGTCTTTTTTTTCAAAGGTTGTATTATACAGTATCCAATGAATTAAACCCTTAGGGGTCATTTGGTTGTTAAGAGTTATCTCAGGATTACTTATTTCGGGATTAGTTAAGGATAGAAAAAATTACAATTCCGGGATAACTTGTTCCTGGATTAATTATGCCGTAATTTTCTCTCAACCAAACATGGGATAAACTCTTCTTAAAATTTATCTCGAAATTAATTATTCCTTATCTCATCTTATCCATCATTATCCCATCAAACTAAGTGTTATTCTATATGTAACGACTCGGCCGGTCATTTTGAGAGTTAACGCCCCGATCCCCTAATAATTGCTTCTCCGATGTCTTATTATGTTAATGGAACGGGTCAGAGCGTTGAGTGGTGAAATTCAGAGTGATTTTGGACATTTAGTCCTTTGATGTGAATTTTAGCCTTATAAATTGGACCGTAACTAGAGTTGCATGAAGACGGATCCGGAACAGAATTCTGTCGACTCTGTTAGCTCCGTTGAGTGATTTCGGGGTTAGGAGCGTGTTCATAATGGGTTTTCGAGGTCGGGTGTGGGTTTAGGCTTGAATTGGCGAAAGTTAGAATTTCGGCGATTTCGGCCGATATGTGAGATTTTGATATCGGACTTGGAATGGAATTCCGAAAGCGACAGTAGGTTCAGAATGTCATTTATGACATGTGTGCAAAATTTGAGGTCATTCAGACGGGTTTAGACGTGTTTCGGCGTCGAATGCGAATTCTTGGAAATTCCTAAGTTCTTAGGCTTGAATCTATGCATATTTGATGATTTCGATGTTATGGGATGTGTTTTTTAAGGCTCGGCCAAGTTTGAATAAAGTATTTGGATCAGTTGGTAGGTTGGGTCGGAGTCCTGGAGGCCTCGCGGTTGTTTCGGATGCCCAACGAGTGAGTTTGGAACTCTAGAGAATTGCTGAACAAGACCTGCTTCTGGTGTCTCGCACCTGCGATGGATTTTCCGCAGGTGAGGACACGCTGCTGCGGTGGCTTTGTTCGCAGATGCGGTCTAAGGGGGGTTGGCCAGTGGTCGCAGGTGCGACCTGGGTTCCGCAGGCGCGGGACCGCAGGTGCGACCAGACGACCGCAGGTGCGGCCCCAGGTATTCTTAAGTGACTTCCGCACCTGCGATGGAATTTCCGTAGGTGCGGTACCACATGTGCGAAATCCCTCGGCTGTTAATTCTAAAATTCGAAGGTTTGAAATTCATAACTCCAAAATCTATTGAGAGCTCGGGAATTGGCGATTTTCAATGGGATTCGAAGAGGGGGATCATAGGTAACGTTTTCTAATCCTAATTCATTGTTATACCATTAATATACATCAATTTCCTTAATCTAATCAATGGAAATGGGTGAAAACCCATGAAAACTTGATGAAACTTCCCCAACTAAAAATCTGAGGATTTAGGGAGATTTTGGCATCGAATTTCGATGTTTCTTGTTCGAGTGAGTTCATGAGTGAATGGGTGTCCGAAAAATATAATTTTTACCCGATTCCGATACGTGGGCCGAGGGGCGTTTTGGTCAAAATTCTTAATTTCGCGTATTAGCTTCGAATTAATTAGTTATTTTGATTTCTTGAAATGATATTTACATTATGCAATCGAATTGAATAGATTTGGGCCGCCCGGAGTCGGATACTCGTGGCAAGAGCGTGATATCGGGTTGAGTAGCGCAGTCAAGGTAAGTGGCTTGCCTAACTATGTGTTAAGGAATTACCCTTAGGTATTTTAACTGATTTTTACTACGAAACCCCCGTGTACGTGAGGTGACGAGTACGTGCATGAGTTATTTTCACTAAATTTCCACAGTTCTTTCTATGGCATACCTCATTTCAATTCTATCATTACTGCTATTGGTTTAAACTGAGTAGTAAGTTAGATTTAACCATGACAATCGATTTTACCTGATTTTCCACTCGTTACTATTATTTGAACTTTGTTTAAGTGTTTTACTCTATGTTTGCCAACTGTTTTCCTAAACTTTTGAATTACGCTACACCTCGTATACATCTTGCATTGCATATTAGTTATTTCGATCAGGCCAAATAATCGATTAGTAGTATGCCTGAGATTGCCAGAAGAACTTTCCATAATTGGGTCAATCACGTTTATTAGAAGTCGACAATAGAGTGGTTGTACCAGCAAAAAGTTATATACGTTTTATTGTAACATCTGCTGATGTACCTCATAGTTGGGTTGTACCTTCCTTAGGTGTCAAATGTGATGCTGTACCTGGTCCTTTTTCTTAGCAACTGGCTTTCATGGTTTTCATGTTATTATAGGTACTATTTTCTCGATCATATGTGGTATTCGCCAATATCTTGGTTATCTGACCAAAGAGCATCACGTTGGCTTTGAAGCAGCTGGCGCGGACCACTGCCGTCCCATTCTTGAGTGAGCTGGAGCGCAGCCATCTTATCCACTGAACTAGCTAGAAGCTATCGCTTCGGGTCGAAGCACTAAAGGAAAAGGATCGGGAAACGCGGCAGCATAGGAACCACGGGACCCCCTACTAGCAAAGGGAAAATGGAAGTGCGCTCCTGCGCACCAGCAGAAAAGGCCCTTTCCCTTTTTAATAATATAAGGTAAGCTTTATAGCTCCAACCTAGTCAAGGGGCTTTGATTCCCTTTGTATAGGTTGGGTTGCTGGATACGGGATCCTCGTAGTAGGTTGGACCAAGATCCAGCCGAGAGAGGGCAGTCTTTAGAAACAACAGGTTGGGAAAGTTAAATTGGGACTACGGACCGTGATCCGGGAGCTTTCCTCCTGTACTGCATAGCATATTTAAATTGGGACTACGGACTAAGATCCGGGAGCTTTCCCCCTTTACTGCATAGCATATTTAAATTGGGACTGCGAACTGAGATCCGGGAGCTTTTCCCCTGTACTGCATTGCATATTTATATTGGGACTACGGGTCGAGACGCGAGAGCTTTCCCCCTGTATTGCATTGCACGATTATCTATTGAGTTATATGTTGTGATGAGTTGAGAACTATTCACATCATTCTTTCTAGCTTTTACTTTAATTTCCGTTAATTATTGCTGTTTATTTCAACTGTTAAATTATAACTGTTTATTTGCAAACTCAATAGAGCCTCAACCTGACCTCGTCACTACTTAACTGGGGTTAGGCTTGGCACTTACCGAGTACCAAATGTGGAGTACTTACTCCCTTCTGCGCATGTTTTCCCCATGTACAAATTTAGGTACCAGTACGCAGTACCGAGGGTAGGAGCAGCAGCAGCATTTGGAGACAGTGAGGTATTTCTACCGCGTCCGCAGAGTCTTTCGAGTCCCCTTCCTTATTCTAGTATAGTCTTAGTGTCTAGACAGAGATACCTTCCAGTTTCGTTGTATTGAGCCATAGTGTACTTGTGATATTGTAGATATTTCGGGTTTTGGGCAGAGTAAAACTGTAAATGCCAAGAGACATGGTTTAATAGTAGTACTTTTACTTCATTTTTCATTTAAATTTTGCAAATCTTAGGCTTACATAATCGTCTAGACTAGGTGCCTTCACGAAATCATGTGGAGGGAAAATTGGGTCGTGACAAGTTGGTATCAGAGCGTCTAGGTTCATAGGAGTCACAATGTCAGAATTCTGTTTATTAGAGTCTCACGGATCAGTGCGGAGACGTCCGTACCTATCTTCGAGGGACTATGTAACTGTTAAGAAAAATCATACTTCTTGGAATCTCTTCTCGTGCTAGTTACTGTTACCAAAATTCTTGAACTCTATTCTATTCTTGCTTACAGATGGTTCGTACTCGCACCGGACGTACTGATGATCAGGAACCCGAGCGCCCAGCTAGAGCCACTAGAGGCAGGGTTCGGGGCAGAGGACGAGCACGTGGTGCAGCCCGAGCACCGACTAGAGCAGAGGTGGAGGATTCCCCAGCAGCCGCAGTTGGAGGGGCGCCGGAGGTTCCTACTATTACTCCGTCCCTCTAGGAGACTTTGGCCCAGTTCATGAGTGCTTTCAGTACTCTGTCTCAGGCGGGACTTCTTCTTATAGCCCCAGCTACATCCTAGGCAGGGGGAGGGACACAGACTCCCGCAACCCGTACTCCTGAGAAGAGGGTTCATCTGGGGCATGTTCCAAAGTATATCTCTATGCCTCCAGCAGCTCCAGTTCAGCATGAGGTCAGAGCAGCTGTATCTGAGTCTAACAGCTCCGTCTTGAGAGGTACAAGAAGTACCACCCACCTGAGTTTAGCGGATTAGCTTCGTACGACGCTCTGGGTTTTCTTGAGAAGTGTCAGCGCATTCTCCGCACTATGGGTATTGTGGAGACTAGCGAGGTTTCTTTCACTGCTTTCCAGCTGAGGGGAGCAGCCTATCAGTGGTGGCGTGCTTTTGAGCTTAGTAGTCCAGACGAGGCAACCTCACTTACTTGGACTCAGTTTTCAGAGATGTTTTTACTTGAGTTTGTCCCTCAACGTCTCAGGGATGCTTGGCGTGCGGAGTTTGGGCAGCTACGCCAGGGTACTATGACAATGTCGAAGTATGCTGTCTATTTTAGTGACTTGGCACGTCATGCACCAAATTTGGTTTCTATTGTCAGAGAGAGTTCGACGCTTTATTGAAGGACTCCATCCCAGTATTCGGACTAGTATGGACAGAGAGCTGGAGACAGACATCACTTACCAGTATGCCGTGAGCATTGCCCGGAGGATTGAGAGTATGTTAGCCGGGACAGGGAGGAGAGAGAGACCAAGAGGTCTCGAGAGACTGGTCATTTTTTAGGAGCTCGTGCACCTGCAACACGCTATGGTCGGGGTTTTGTGAGTCGCCCCATTCATTCAGCTCTTCCAGTAGTCGGTGGTATTTCAACTCCTTCTAGACCTCAGGAGCCTTATTATGCACCACCAGTATCTCAAGTGCCTTCAGCTCGAGGTGCTATCACTGGTCAGTCCAGCAAGCCAGTTCAGAGTCAGCAGCAGCTGCCACGCCCTCAGAGGGGTTGTTTTGGGTGTGGTGACCCTCGTCATATGATCAGAGATTTCCCCAGAGCTAGGGGTGCACCACCTCAGAATTATCAGGTTCCATGTCTTCCACCAGGTCCCCCAGCTATACTTCCAGCCCCAGCTGCTACCCCACCATCTCAGGCAGCTCGAGGTGGAGGTCGGAGAGGTCGAGGTCGCCCTAGAGGGGGAGGCCTGTCCAGATACTATGCCCTTCCAGCCCGATCCGAGGCCATTGCTTTAGATTCAGTTATTACTGGTATCGTCCCCGTTTGTCATAGGGATGTGTCGGTATTACTTGACCCAGGTTCTACATATTCATATGTGTCTTCTTACTTTGCTTCGCATTTGGGAATATCTCGGGATTCTTTGAGTTCCCCCGTCTATGTTTCTACTCTCGTGGGAGATTCTCTTGGTCTGGACCATGTATATCGGTCATGTTTGATTGTTATCAGTGGTTTTGAGACCAGGTCTAATTTACTATTACTTAGCATGGTAGATTTCGATGTTATATTGGGACTGGACTAGCTATCTCCCCATATGCTATTATTGATTGTCACGCCAAGACCGTGACGCTGGCTATGCCAAGATTACCGAGGTTAGAGTGGAAGGGTTTATTAGAGTATACTCCTCATCGAGTCATTTCCTTTCTTAAAGCTCAGCGGATCGTTGCAAAGGGGTGTGATGCTTATTTGGCCTATGTGAGAGATGTTAGTGCTGAGACCTCTACAGTTGAGTCAGTCCCGGTTGTGAGGGACTATCGGTATCCTGATGTTTTTCCAGCTGATCTTCTGGGTATGCCGCCTGACAGAGACATTGACTTGTTTCCAGACACTCAGCCCATTTCCATTCCTCCCTATCGCATGGCTCCTCTTAAGTTGAAGGAGCAGTTGCAGGAATTGCTTGATAAGGGGTTAATTAGGCTAAATGTATCACCTTGGGGTGCTCCGGTGTTATTTGTGAAAAAGAAGGATGGTTCGATGCGTATGCGCATTGATTACATGCAGTTGAATAAGGTGATAGTGAAGAACAGGTACCCATTGCCACGCATTGATGATTTGTTTGACCAGTTACAGGGTGGCAGGGTATTCTCCAAGCTTGGTCTTCGTTCAGGCTATCATCAGTTGAAGATTCGGGAGTCGGATATCCTGAAGACTGCTTTCAGGACTAGATATGGTCACTATGAGTTCCTTGTTATGTCATTTGGGCTGACCAATGCCCCAACAACTTTCATGCATCTGATCCACAGCGTATTTCGGCCTTATCTTGATACTTTCGTCATCGTGTTCATTGATGACATTTTGGTATATTCTCGGTCCCAGGAGGACCATGAGCAACACTTGAGGACCGTACTCCAGACCTTGAGAGAGAAGTAGTTGTATGCCAATTCTCTAAGTGTAAATTTTAGCTTGATTCCGTGGCATTCCTAGGCCATGTAGTGTCTTCGAATGGGATCAAGGTAGATCCAAAAAAGGTAGAGGCGGTGCAGAGTTGGCCTAGACCGTCTTCAGCTACTGAGATCCGTAGTTCCTCGGTTTGGCTAGGTATTATCGCCATTTTGTGGAGGGATTTTCATCCATTTCAGCACCCATGACTAGATTGACCCAGAAGTGTGCACCTTTTATTTGGACTGAGGAGTGTGAGGAGAGCTTTCAGAAGCTCAATACAGCCCCGACTACAGCTCCAGTGTTAGTATTACCTACCGGATCAGGATCCTATACGATCTATTGTGATGCTTCGAGGATTGGTTTGGGAGAATTATTGATGCAGGACGGTATGGTGATTGCCTATGTGTCCAAATAGTTGAAGGTACACGAGAAAAATTACCTTGTGCATGATCTTGAGTTGGCATCGATTGTTCACGCCTTGAAGATTTGGCGTCACTATTTATATGGTGTTCCCTGTGAGATATATACGGATCACCGGAGTTTGCAGCACATATTCAGGCAGAAGGACCTCAATTTGCGTTAGAGGAGGTGGTTGAAGCTACTCAAGGATTATGACATCACTATATTATACCACCCGGGAAAGGACAATGTGGTGGCCGATGCCCCGAGTCACTGAGCGGAGAGTTTGGGTAGTTTGGCATATCTTCGTGCAGCTGAGAGGCCCTTAGCCTTGGATGTTCAGTCCTTAGCCAGTCAGTTTGTAAGGTTGGACCTTTCTGAGCCTCATCGGGTATTTGCTTGTGTTGTTGCTCGATCTTCTCTTTATGACCGCATTCGGGAGCGCCAGTATGACGATCCTGACCTTCGGGCCCTTAAGGATAGAGTCCGACAGGGTGATGCCAAGGATGTGACTAGAGATGAGGATGGTGTGATGAGGATGCAGGGCCGTATTTGTGTGCTCAATGTAGATGGACTTCGGGAGTTGATTCTTGAGGAGGCCCATAGCTCTTGGTATTCCATCCATCCGGGTACCGCGAAGATGTACCAGCATTAGAGACAACACTATTGGTGGCGAAGGATGAAGAAGGATACCGTGGAGTTCGTAGCAAAGTGTCTTAACTGTCAGCAAGTCAAATGTGAGCATTAGAGACCGGAGGATTACTTCAGCAGATTAGGATTCCCGAGTGGAAGTGGGAGTGGATCACCATGGATTTTGTGGTTGGTCTCCCTCGGACTTTGAGGAAGTATGATGCTATTTTGGTGATTGTGGATCGGCTGACCAAGTCAGCCCATTTCATTCCAGTATTGACTACGTACTCTTATGAGAGATTGGCCCAGATCTACGTTCGAGAGATAGTCCGGTTGCATGGTGTACCGGTATCCATTACATCAGATCGATGTCCTCAGTTCACCTCGCATTTATGGAGAGCCTTACATAGTGAGTTGGGTACCCAAATTGATGTCAGTATAGCATTTCACCCTCAAAAGGACGGGCAGTCCGAGCGTACGATTCAGATTCTCAAGGATATGCTCCGTGCTTGTGTGATGGATTTCGGAGGATCATGGGATAAGTACTTGCCTCTTGCAAAGTTTGCTTATAATAACAGCTACCAGTCCAGCATTCAGATGGCGCCGTTTAAGGATTTGTATGGTAGGCGATGCAGGTCTCCAGTGGGATGGTTAAAGCCAGGCGAGGCCTGATTGTTGGGTACAGACTTGGTTCAGGATGCCCTGGACAAGGTGAAGGTGATTCAGGAGAGACTTCGCACAGCTCAGTCCAGGCAGAAGAGTTATGCGGACCGGAGGGTTCGTGACTTGACCTTTTCTTTATTTGATGATGTCTTTTTTTTCAAAGGTTATATTATACAATATCCAATGAATTAAACCCTTAGGGGTCGTTTGGTTGGTAAGAATTATCTCAAGATTAATTATTTCGGGATTAGTTAAGGATAGAAAAATTACACTCCGGGATAACTAGTTCCTGGATTAATTATGCCATAATTTTCTCTCAACCAAACATGGGATAAACTCTTCTTAAATTTTATCTCAAAATTAATTATTCCTTATCCCATTTTATCCCTCATTATCCCATCAAACTAGGTGTTATTTTATATGTAACGACCCGGTCAGTCATTTTGAGAGTTAGAGCCCCAACCCCCTAATAATTGCTTCACTCATGTCTTATTATGTTAATGTAACGGGTCGGAGCGTTGAGTGGTGAAATTCGGAGTGATTTTGGGCATTTAGTCCTTTTATGTGAATTTTAGCCTTAGAAATTGGACCGCAACTAGAGCTGTGTGAAGACGGATCCGGAATGGAATTTTGTCGACTCTGTTAGCTTCGTTGAGTGATTTTGGAGTTAGGAGCGTGTTCGGAATGGATTTTCTAGGTCGGGTGTAGATTTAGGCTTGAATTTGCGAAAGTTAGAATTTCAACGATTTCAGTCGATAGGTGAGATTTTGATATCGGACTCGGAATGGAATTACGAAAGCGACAGCAGGTCCGGAATGTCATTTATGACCTGTATGCAAAATTTGAGGTCATTCGGACTGGTTTAGACGTGTTTCGGTGTCAAATGCGAATTCTTGGAAATTCCTAAGTTCTTAGGCTTGAATCTATGCATATTTGATGATTTCGATGTTATGGGATGTGTTTTTTAAGGCTTAACCAAGTTTGGATAAGGTATTTGGATCAGTTGGTAGGTTTGGTTGGGGTCCGGGGAGCCTCGGGGTTGTTTCGGATGCCCAACGGGTGAGTTCGAAACTTTAGAGAATTGCTGAACCAGACCTGTTTCTGGTGTCTCGCACCTGCGATGGATTTTTCGCAGGTGCGGTGGCTTTGTTCGCAGATGAGGTTTGAGGGGGGGTGTCCAGTGGTCGCAGGTGCGACCTGGGTTCCGCAGGCGCGGGACCGCAAGTGAGACCAAACGACCACAGGTGCGGCCCCAGGTATTCTTAAGTGACTTCCGCACCTGCGATGGAATTTCCGCAGGTGCGAGTGGGAAGCCGCAGATGCGAAATCCCTGGGCTGTTAATTCTAAAATCCGAGGGTTTGAAATTCATAACTCCAAAATCGATTGAGTGCTCGGGAATTGGCGATTTTTAGTGGGATTCGAAGATGAGAATCATAGGTAACATTTTCTAATCCTAATCCATTGTTATACCATTAATATACATCAATTTCTTTAATCTAATCAATGGAAATGGGTGAAAACCCATGAAAACTTGATGAAACTTCCCCAACTAAATATATGAGGATTTAGGGAGATTTTGGCATCGGATTTCGATGTTTCCTGTTCGAGTGAGTTCGTGAGTGAATGGGTGTTCGTAAAATATAACTTTTACCCGATTTCGAGACGTGGGACTGAGGGGCGTTTTGGTCAAAATTCCTAATTTCGCGTATTAGCTTCGAATTAATTAGTTATTTTGATTTCTTGAAATGATATTTACATTATGCAATCGAATTGAATAGATTTGCGCCTCCCGGAGTTGGATACTCGTGGCAAGAGCGTGATATCGGGTTGAGTAGCGCAGTCAAGGTAAGTGGCTTGCCTAACTCTGTGTTAGGGAATTACCTTTAGGCATTTTAACTGATTTTTACTATGACCCTGTGTACGTGGGGTCACGAGTACGTGCATGGGTTATTTTTACTGAATTTCCATCGTTCTTTCTATGGCATACCTCATTTCAATTCTATCATTACTGTTATTGGTTTAAACTGAGTAGCAAGTTAGATTTAACCATGACAATCGATTTTACCTGATTTTCCACTCGTTACTATTATTTGAACTTTGTTTAAGTACTTTACTCTACGTTTGCCAGCTGTTTTCCTAAACTTTTGAATTACGCTACACCTGGTATACATCTTGCATTGCATATTTAAATTGGGACTACAGACCGTGATCTGGGAGCTTTTCCCATGTACTGCATAGCATATTTAAATTGGGACTACATACTGAGATCCGGAAGATTTCCCCTGTACTGCATAGCATATTTAAATTAGGGACTACGGACTGAGATCCGGGAGCTTTCCCCCTGTACTGCATAGCATATTTAAATTAGGACTACAGACTAAGATCCGGGAGCTTTCCCCCTGTACTGCATTGCATATTTAAATTGGGACTACAGGCCGAGACCCGGGAGCTTTCCCCCTGTATTGCATTGCACGATTATCTATTGAGTTATATGTTGTGCTGAGTTGAGAACTATTCACATCATTCTTTCTAGCTTTTACTTTAACTTCCGTTAATTATTGATGTTTATTTCAACTGTTAAATTATAACTGTTTATTTGCAAACTCAGTAGAGCCTCAACCTGACCTCGTCAGTACTTGACTGGGGTTAGGCTTGACACTTACTGAGTACCGATTGTGGAGTACTCACGCCCTTCTGCGCATGTTTTTCCCATGTGCAGATCCAGGTACCAGTACGCAGTACCGAGGGTAGGAGAAACAACAACATTTGGAGACCGTGAGGTATTTCTGCCGCGTCCGCAGAGCCTTTCGAACCCCTTTCCTTATTCTAGTATAGTCTAGTGTCTAGATAGAGATACCTTTCGGTTTCGTTGTATTGAGCCATAGTGTACATCTTGTGATATTGTAGATATTTCGGGTTTTGGGCAGAGTAAAACAGTAAATGTCGAGCGGCATAGTTTAATAATATTACTTTTAATTAATTTTTCTACTATTGACTTGCTTTTACATTTAAATTTCGCAAATCTTAGGCTTACCTAGTCGTCAAGACTAGGTGCCGTCACGAAACCCTGTGGAGGGAAAATTGGGTCGTGAAACTATACCACCTCTCAGCTGAGATAAATTAGTCCAGGATTATAATACCAGAATAATTTCATCCACGTACCAAACAACCCTCAAGGGACAACCAATACAATTTTGTGAGTAGTTTGTATTGCAGCTACAGGCCTACAACAATGTACTCTTTTAATTTATAGCCGAGAACATATAAAAAATGATTGATATGGTTATACATATAAGGGAAGAAGATAAGCAAACCACCCAATATAATTCCACAAGTGGAGTCTGGAGAGGGTAGGTTGTACGCAACCTTACCCCTACCCTAGAGGGGCAGAGAGAATGTTTCTGATATCCCTCAGCTAAATAAGGTAAGGAACCTTGATAGATTAAACAATAGCTCATAAATTATGATATATGTTATGAAACAATAAAAGAACAAGAACAATATTGAAGAGAAAGAGAGAGAGAGAGAAGAAATTCTTATTGAATTTTAGGATGAATTACAATAGAATAGAACCCCCCCCCCCCCTATTTAAAGGGAAAGAGTGACTTAGTCACCAAGTAAATCTCTAAGATCTCTCTAAAATATAGACATTCACCTTAAATAGAATTCTATTTATAACTCCCCTTGAATGTCTATTCAAAAGATAATATGCCTCGTTAAAACCTTAACTAAAATAAAACCTAATGGGAAAAATTCTAGAAAAGGAAAAAGAGTACACATGTTTAGAAATGCGCCTTTTGGTTGCCTCGTTAAAAACCTTGCAAGGAAAACCCAGTGGGACAAAACCGTGTAAGGGAAAAAGAGTTCAACGCGCATCAACTCTCCCTGATGAGAGCATCAATTCACATCCTTGAGCCTTCACATCTCAATCTTGTGCACCTAGCCTTGAATGCTGACGTCATCAAAGATTTGATGGATAAATCATCCATATTAAATTCAACGAATATGTTGTACCTTGAAAATGCTATCACATTATCATGCTTATAGAGAATTGATATTTCATTCCACGTAACATTTTCTCAAATGTTTATCATCTCTCCCCCTCATGTTGGAAAAACTAACTTGCTTCCTCGATTTTGGGAACCCATCTTTGTGTGTTAGGGTGTTAATCAAAATATACACCGCACGTCAATAATAATAATAAGATGGAATTATTTGGTTCCTGACCCTGAACCACTTGTGATGGGAGAATGTAATATACTTTCGTGTATAACATATATCAAACTGATATAGTAACTTTGTTATCATAAGCGACAATTTAGCTATTAAGTGGATGCACTCAATAAATTATTTTGTTAAATCAACTGTGATGTAAACCAACTTATCAAGTTGAACTGTCTTGAATAGAAAATCTGGAAATTATGCTCTAAATTAAATTATTGAGAAATTACCTAGCAAACACCAGGTTGCAGGTTAAAAAATAATCACACATGTGGCCATCTCATAGATGCATCTTATGTGGTATACATGATAGGTGAATGAGCCCATATTCACCTTTGATAAATTTCAGAATTCAATCCCAATTTTTGTTGGTATATTAATTAATGAGAACATGCAACATGATAGAATTCATAAAGAACTTTCTAGTTCTTTAATAATTACCCATGTGAATTCTCTTTTATTTTTGCACATCATACTTAAATTGATATGGCAAAATAAATTATGCCAACTGAATAAATTGTCAATATTGATAAAGTTCAGATTTATAACGTGTGCAATTATCAACAAACTCCAAGTTTATTATGATATGGGTTTACATATCAATAAACACCCACTTTATTGTGGTATTCTTTTATTTGTGTAGTACAAACTGGAGAATAAAGGGGGTAACTTTTCACATATATATTACCCCGCCACAAGTTGTAGTAGTAGAAGATATTAAATCTTTCCTTTATTTATAGTCTCAATATAACCAACCGCTTTCGCGAATACTTTAGAAACTCAATAAGTTTCTTTGAGACTTACTACAACACAATAAATTGACATAATAATCAATTGTATTCCTCCAAATTGTAATGATTGGCTCTTCCAGAGCTCTCAATTAATTTGGTACTACCACATATTCATCAACATCCATATGGTTATTATCACTTTTAAAGAGAAAGTTATAAATTATAGTCACTGTCAAAATTATATGCAAGATCTGTTTCTTGCATTACTGTTATCCTTTAGTAATCACATTACCAAAATGTTTTGGCGTACAATAGGTACGTGACTAATGATCATTCATGTCATAATAATGACATTATTTCTTATACCATCTCAAACCTCCTTCTAGAGGTGAGTGTGGTATATTCATTACTACTAGCACGTTCATATTCTTCCAAGGATGAATATGTATTCATAAATAAGATGTTGTCACATTCACGTCATGAATGGACCATAATCATCTATATGTGCTTTATAAAATCTCATGTCAAATCGATAAAAAATATTACTTTCACAGACTGAAAGATTATTTCGAGAATTCTTATTATTCTCAATATAACAATGATGATGATGATTATAATTTCGTTTATTTCCACGTTCTCATCCATTGATACTTTCACGGTAATAATTTTGTCTTCTTTCAGACTTAACACATATTGCTATCACATTCTCTTAAGGGGAATGAGAATGAAGCAAATTCAATGGGACGAGTTTCCACTTCTTTGCCCACAATCATACATGAATTTGATCATGGCAAGACATAGAAATTTTACGACTTCGGGTGGTTATAATTTCTTGCAAACTCTATAAGAGTTATAATAAAAGTTTATTGTTTTTGCTTGCATTTAAAATCAAATCACATAATTTCAAGATTTTAAAACAGAAAAATAAAGTAAAATACTTACCTTAAATCCAGAATTTAATCATGAAGGAAGTTCATGGAACAATTGACAATCATTATGCTCAATCCCAAAGTTTCTACTCAATTGGTTAGAGTCTCGTACTGATAACGTGTTATGAAACAAAAAAAGAACAAGAACAACATTGAAGAGAAAGAGAGAGAGGAAATTTTTATTGAATTTTGGAATGAATTACAATAGAATAGGACCTCCCCCCTATTTATAGTGAAAGAGTGACTTAGCCACCAAGTAAAATCCCTAAGATCTCTCTAAAATATAGACATTCACCTAAACAGAATTCTATTTATAACAAGATATCATAAATTAAAAAGTACACGAAATTAGTCCTCTACGGACACATTCAGATCAACAAGGTAGCTTCTCCAACTCTTTTTTACGATAAACAGGTAGTTTCGGAGCACAATGCGTCATGTATCTGTAGAAACATAAAACAAAGCAGAAGCTCAAAGCCAAAGCTCTAACTAACAATTCTACGTTCAACATGTAAGCAAGAACCTGCATGACTATTCCCAACAATATGTCTATTCCCCTGATATCATATGCTAAGTGCAAGAAGTGGGAAAAGAGGTAAAAATAGGTGGTGCAACATAGAAGGAGAGCGAAATACCCATAATTGAACTCCAAAAGGTGATGCAAGGTTGCTGCAGTTATCATTGGAATGACCTCAATCATAAATTTCACCCCGACACCAGTTAACCGGAAAGGCATGTACTGATGCCAATAAACAATAGAGTATAGCACAACCAAATGAAAAAAAATAGCTCCCAACTAACATAAATAGTACGATGAGAGATATCGGATAATGAAAAAAATTCAGAACGACAACGACCATGCAACCGTAGGGAAGGATTGTCACGGCCCAAAACCGGTCCAGGTCGTGATGGCGCCTAACGGCGAGGTTAGGCAAGCCAACGAACAACAATAACAATAATAATGCGGAATACAATAACAATATGGGGTGAGGCCGAAAAATAAGCTGAGCCACAGCTAGGCCCAATATATACAACCCCAAATTACCAACATAACTACAACAAGTGTGTGCCAGGACTAGTGTCACAGTGTCAACGGGCGGCTACATAGTTACAACAACTGAAATACATATACAAAATATACAAGCCGCAGTCTGGAACAAAAGACTGAGCAAAAATGAAACTAGGAGGCTCCAGAGGTGCTGTCAGGAGAACGCTAAGAAGACAACTCACCGTGTGGAGCGACGCCGCGATCAGTATCTATTAGCAAGCGGACAACCAGACGGACCAACCTCAGTACCTGCACAGTCAAGTGCAGAAAAGAAAGAAAGTCCAGCATGAGTACATATAAACACATATGTACCCAGTGAGTATCCCGCCCAAACTCCGTAAGGAGTAGTGACGAGAGGTAGAATACATACTCACTAAGGTCCAGTACATAATAAAATAAAATACATGCGGAGCAATAAGTCATGTGCGAAGTACGTCAAGTAACCGAACATGTAAACAACAACAGTAACTGATCTCAAACATAATCTTTCTATGTAAGCCGTTCATAATTATATCATTTGTTTTCTTTCTCATTATCCGAAATATTTTATCATTGTTCTCAATTGTTCACTTTCCAGTACTCAATATCTTTGCTCCACTCACCCACATACGATCTCAACTCAATGCAATGCTTATGTATGCATATGTGTGTATATGTATATATAACCGACACATACAAGACTATCGGCCGAAGTCATAAGGGTGGGTCATAAGGACTGACTTGGTCATAAATCTCCACACGTTCGCGAATCATACATGCGACCCGTGCACTGACTCGATAGTGATAAGCTCCCCACGATCGCGAATCATACCTACGACTCGTGTGCTGACTCGATAATGATAAACTCCCCACGATCGCGAATCATACCTGCGACTCGTGTGCTGACTCGATAATGATAAGCTCCCCACGATCGCGAATCATA
>ML256800.1:18683-65303 GCA_005239495.1 Nicotiana undulata
CCTTCCCCAAAGGTTAGTTCGTGCACTCTGGCATCAACAACTTATTGCACAAGATCAAAGGGCCCTCCTCCTACTCCTCCTCCCAGTCCTCCCAAAGGAAAAAGCAAGGGTAAAACCAAGATGGCAGATGCAAGCGGTACTAGAAAAGACAACAGGGATGAACAGGTTGAGATCACTGATGGTCAGGGTATTCAGGTTTTGCACGAGGGTATGTCTCCGCTAGAGAAGAGGCTGCTAAAATTCCAAGAGGAACTTGACCAAGTCAAGAATTTAGCCCACTTATCATTCTCCCTCAACGTCCCAGTCGTTCACTTCCCAAATGCTTTGATCCCCACTTTACCACAAAATATCCCCAAACAACCTAATCACCCCAAAGATCACGTTCCACCAGCACCACACAACACATGTCACTACAACACTCCGCCTCTCTAGGATCAGACGAGAGACCACTTCCAGGCTTATGACAACCCCATTTATGTGGAAACCGTAGCTCATTCCACACCGCATACTCATGAGTCCGACAAGAAGGATAATCTCATCAGGAATCTATCCGAGGAACTCAAGAAATTGACCAACCGAGTTCAGGGCGTCGAAGGAGTTAAAGGGGTTGAGGGATTGAACTATGAGGATCTTTGCATAAAACCCGATGTCGAACTGCCCGAGGGGGACAAACCTCCTAAGTTCGAGATGTTCGATGGTACTGGTGACCCAAGAGTCCATCAGAGGACTTACTGCGACAAATTAGTTGGCGTGGGGAAAGATGAAAGGATCCGCATAAAACTCTTCATGAGGAGTTTGAAGGGTGATGCACTATCCTGGTACATCAACCAGGATCCAAAGAAATGGATCAATTGGGTGAACATGGCTACGAAGTTCATGGATAGATTCAGATTCAACACAGAGAATGCACTGGATGTGTTCTACATCCAAAACTTAAAGAAGAAACCAACTGAGACCTTTCGCGAGTATGCTACTCGTTGGAGGTCAGAAGCTGCCAAGGTCAGGCCAGCCTTGGAAGAGGAACAAATGAAGAAATTCTTTGTGCGCGCTCAGGATCCTCAGTACTATGAGCGGCTGATGATGGTCGAGGGGCACAAGTTTTCTGATATTATCAAGCTAGGAGAGCGAATCGAGGAAGGCATCAAAAATGGTATGGTTACTAATTTTGAAGCCTTACAGGCTACCAATAAAGCTCTGCAATCCGGTGGTGTGTCCAAGAAAAGGGATGTAGGAGCCGTGATGGTGGCACAGCAAGACAAGTCCCCTCCCAAATACCAAGTATACCCCACACCTTCCTTCACATACCAACCATCTCCAAGTTACCAAGCACCCTCACCTCAATACCAGACACCCTCACCCACCTACCAAACTCCGCCATCCACATATCAGCCTATCTCGCCCAGATACTCACAACTAGCTCCCATCTATAATGCCTACAATTCCCAACCTTCTCACTATCAATCACCACCTAATCGCCAAAACTTCCCGAGACCTCGCCCAAATTTCGACCGTCGTCCACCAAAATAGTATACTGCCATAGCTGAACCCATTGACCAATTATACGAAAAGCTTAAAGTCGCCGGTTATATCACACCCATTCCCCCTGTCGTCCCTGAAAACCCATCTCAGTGGGTCAACCCAAACAAAACCTATGCTTACCACTCCGGCATGAAGGGACACACCGTCGAAGAATGCCGTTCCTTGAAAGACAAGATAGAAACCCTCAAAGATAACAAGATCATTGTAGACAAGGACCCTGCTCCTAATGTTCGCAATAACCCGCTGCCTGACCATAAAGGCGGTGTCCACATGATTGAGGTTGAAGATGATTGGGATCCCGAGGGGTCAATTGGGCTAATTGCCGAGGGTGATCCGAAGAAGCCTGCGATTAATCTTAATCCGATCGTGGCCCAGATGCAGCCATCTAAGGAAGTTGAGGTAAGCATGTCCATTCCACTTGAGTTTGAATCAAGACCACCCGCCGATGGAAAGGTCCCAGGACTGATCGAAGTCGAGTTTGTGTGACCGCTCGAAGTTGCAGTCCGGCCATCTATAACATATACTCTGGCAGAAATAAGAATGACCATACCTATTCCAGTGGCAATGTCAACAACGGTACCCTTTTACTCAGACGCCATTCCGTGGGACTATACCGATGAAGCAAGGAGGAAAGGTAAAAGCAAGTCTGAAGAAGCCATCGCTGCACAAGGTATGACAAGAACTGGCAGAGTTTATACCCCCGAACATTTGGCCGAGTCTAGCAAGCAGGCCAACAACCGTCCCCCCATCATTGAAACAGGTTCAGACGATCAATGGAGAAAGATACAAGCCAAGGAATACTCAATCCTCGACCAGTTGAACAAAACGCCAGCTCAGATATCCATCCTCTCCCTATTACAAAACTCTGAAACTCACAGGAGTGCTTTGCTAAGGGTGCTGAGTGAAGCATACGTGCCAGACAATATCACTAGTGGGAAAATGGCCAACATGGTGGGCCGGATACTGGAGAGTCACAAGATCACTTTCCATGAAGATGAGCTACCGCCCGAGGGGCTAGGGCATAACATAGCACTACACATCACTGTACAATGTGAGGATCATTTCATCACAAGGATCCTAATTGATGGGGGTTCCAGCCTCAACATCTGCCCGCTGGTCACACTCAAGAGATTGGGCAAGACTCTACATGAGATAAAGGAAGGAGAGATCAACGTAAAGGCTTTCGATGGTTCATAGAGGTCCACCATGGGAGAAATCACCTTATGCTTACAGATGGGACCAACTTGGTTTGATGTAGATTTCCAAGTGATAGATGTGCCTGCATCCTAAAACTTACTGTTGGGACGACCTTGGATCCACGCTGCTGGGGCCGTGGCATCAACCCTACACCAAGTTGTGAAGTTTGAATGGAATCACCAAGAGGTAATCATTCATGGCGACGGTATCAACCATATCTAAAGTCGCCAAACCTTTTCGGTCATCGATGGAAGGAGGAAGTTGGGTGGAGAAATCTATCACAACATAGAACGTGTTAACGCCATTGACAAAGACAAGTGGTGGGGAAGTAAGACCGAAAGCATATTGAATTGGCAAGGGTACGGGCGGGGTAAAGGGATCGGTAAGAATCTCCAAGGAATAACAAAGCCAATAACACTCAAGAAACACGGTACTACTTTTGGTCTAGGGTACGAGTACACTTGGAAGGAGTTAAAGGACTGGTCTCCACCATGGCTCGGCCCCTATTACCCATTAGAGAAGCCAATACCCCACATAGATCAAACTTTCCAGCCAGCTGACATCACATATGGTACAGACGACGAAAAGGTGCTAGCGGCAATAAGGGATCTATTTCTGGATGATGAGGACATGGATTGTTGTGTCATTCTTGAAGAGGAGGGGGAGGAAGACCCTTCCATACAAATAGTGAGCAAGGGATCATATCTCAACAATTGGTCCGTCAGGACAACCAAAGCCCGTCGAGCCTCGGGGTAGCAAGGCTAACAAAACAAACATTATTTATAATTTGTTTACAAAATTTTCTTCCTTTTCGCATTTTTAATTTCTGCAAGAAAGCTCCTATGTTCAAACAATTATTCAATTTATCAAAGCATTTCCAGTTTCTTTATAAATCTTATATTTACTCGTTAATGTTTTCCTCCCCATTACTTTATTTACACAGCATTACTATTACTTATCTGGATGAACCGACAACTGTGACCTGCAACGAGGCAACGCAACAAACGGATTCCGAGTCAGACGAGGATGATATACCTGAGGATATTATTAAGGAGGTCGAGAACTTTGAGAATAGACCTAAGTCTGATTTGGACGAGATTGAGGTCGTCAACCTGGGAAACGCAGAGACCGTCAAAGAAACACGCATCAGCATTCATCTGTCGCCGTCAGAAAAGGAGGAATATACGGAATTCTTAAGGGAATATGAGGACATATTCGCCTAGTCATATGACGACATGACTGGCCTCAGTACATCTATTTTGGCCCACAAGATGCCAACCAATCCAACATGCCCACTAGTGAAGCAAAAGCTCAGAAAGTTCAAGCCAGACATGAGCTTGAAAATCAAAGAAGAGGTCACCAAACAGATCAACGCTAGGGTTCTCCGAGTGGTCGAATATCCTACATGGTTAGCTAACATCGTGCTTGTACCAAAGAAAGATGGGAAGGTCAGAGTCTGCGTCGACTACCAGGATCTTAACCAGGCCAGTCCGAAAGACGACTTCCCCTTGCCAAACATACACATCTTAATTGACAATTGTGCCAAGCACGAACTGCAGTCCTTTGTAGATTGTTTTGCTGGTTACCATCAGATTTGGATGGACGAGGAAAATGCTGAGAAAACGACATTCATTATGACGTGGGGAGTGTATTGCTACAAGATGATGCCATTCGGTCTGAAGAATGCAGGGGCCACTTACATGAGAGCCATGACTACTATCTTCCATGATATGATTCACAAGGAGATCGAGGTATATGTGGACGACGTCATCATCAAATCAAAGAAAGTTGCTGATCACATGGAAGATTTGAGAAAGTTCTTCAACAGGTTAAGGAAATACAATCTGAAACTTAACCCTGCAAAGTGTGCGTTCGGGGTTCCTGCTGGCAAGTTGCTAGGGTTCATTGTCAGTCGTCGAGGAATGGAGCTAGATCCATCAAAGGTCAAAGCCATCCAATAATTGTCGCCACCAAAGAACAAAAAGGATGTTATGATCTCCCTGGGACGGCTCAATTATATCAGCCGGTTCATAGCCTAGTCTACCGTCATTTGTGAACCAATTTTCAAATTGCTAAGAAAGGATGTTGCCACCAGATGGACTGAGGATTGTCAAAAAGCCTTCGACAAGAATCAAAGAGTATCTCTCAACACCACCAGTCTTGGTACCCCCAGAGCCGGGTAGACCCTTATTACTCTACCTGGCCGTATTAGATGGAGCTTTTGGTTGCGTTCTCGGCAACATGACAAAACAGGGAGGAAAAATCAAGCAATTTACTACCTCAGCAAGAAGTTTACTCCGTGTGAGGCCCGGTATTCTCTATTAGAGCGCACTTGTTGTGCTTTGACTTAGGTCACCCAGAAGATAAGGCATTATTTATGTGCCTACACAACATACCTCATATCAAGGATGGATCCGCTCAAGTACATCTTTCAGAAGCCCATGCCCATTGGCAAGCTAGCTAAATGGAAGATCTTGTTAAGTGAGTTCGACATCATTTACGTAACTCAAAAGGCGGTCAAGGGACAAGCATTAGTCGATCATCTTACTGAAAATCTTGTGGGCGGAGAATACGAACCATTGAAAACGTATTTCCCCGACGAGGAAGTTTCATTCATAGGAGAGGACATTGCGGAATCCTACGACGGTTGGAGGATGTTCTTTGATGGGGCCGCAAACTTCAAAGGCGTGGGTATTAGAGCAGTCTTGATTTCAAAAACCGGTCAGCAATACCCGGTATCCGCCAAACTCATATTCCCCTGCACCAACAACATGGTTGAATATGACGCTTGCATCCTTGGGCTCAATTTGGCCATCGACATGAATGTTCAGGAATTATTAGTAATTGGTGACTTAGACTTATTGATACACCAAGTCCAAGGAGAATGGGGACCAAGAATTCTAAGATACTGTAATACCTACATCGTGTGCAGGAATTGAGAAGGAGGTTTACAAAGATTGAATTCTGGCACGTTCCCAGAATCCAGAATGAGTTCGCCGACGCACTGGCCACCTTGTCATCTATGATCCAGCATCCAGATAAGAACATCATTGATCCTATCCCGGTGGGGATTCACAATCAGTCGGCCTACTGCGCCCACGTTGAAGAAGAAGCAGATGGAAAGCCTTGGTTTCATGACATTAAGGAATACTTGGCAGAGGGGATACGTAGGCAGCCCTATGGGTTCGGTCATATTTTAATAAAATTTTCATTTTCCCCACGAATGGAAACTGGAGCAGAATTTTGAGGAGGGGCCTCAATATTCCGAAGCAAATTCAGCCGAGCACCGCACCAGTAACAGCCAGAAGCCTTCACCCATCAAACTGGGGAAAAATGTTGAGGAGGACCCTCAAATCTCCGCAGTAAGAGAGGTTGCAATGTCTTGAAACGCGTTGTGGTCGTCGGTTCATCCAAAGAAATTATTCTTTTTCAATTATATGTTATATGATATTTTTATAAAACCATGCATATTTATTTCTCAAATACAGCTTGTCTTAGTAACACTACCCCTGTGGTACAAAACAAAGTCATCATCATCAAGCAGACAGGCCGATCCGAGCCAGCGGGGATACAAACGAACCCTCCCCCTTACGGAACTCACGATATTTCTTTGGATGCAGGCACAAATACGACAAAAGCCCAAGACATCTCATTATCCCCACAAGATGCATGTTTCTCAGGGATACACTCTTGAACTCATCGCACATGCCAACGCTTAATGTTATCATCATTGCAAACGATATTTCATTCACAACAATCGTATCACCTCACTTTATCACCAGCTAAGAACTCTTACTGTCGCTTTATTTTCTGCATTACATAAGGCTACCTTTCTGCCTTCCGAGGTTAAGCTCTACCTCCATCTTCATTCGCATCTTCATAAGGCTATCAGTCTCCCTTCCGAGGTTAAGCTATACCTCTATCTGCATTCGCATCTGCATAAGGCTACCTTTCTGCCTTCCAAGGTTAAGCTCTACCTCTATCTGCATTCGAATCTTTGCATAAGGCTACCTTTCTACCTTCCGAGGTTAAGCTCTACCTCCATATGCATTCGCATATTTGCATAGGCTACCTTTCTATCTTCCGAGATGAAGCGCTGTCTCCTCTGCATTTACTTCCTTCATAAGGCTACCTTTCTGCCTTCCGAGGTTAAACTCTACCTCCATCTGCATTTACTTCTTACATAAGGCTACCTTTCTGCCTTCCGAGGTTAAGCTCTGCCTCCATATGCATTTACTTCTTGCACAAGGCTACCTATTCTGCCTTCCGAGGTTCTACGCTACCTCCCCTGCATTTTATTTCCTGCATGGCATAAGGCTATCATTCCGCCTTCCGAGGTTCTACGCTACCTCTCTCCGCATCTTACTTCATTATGCTAAGCTCCTTTCTACCTTTTCAAAGCAGTCACCTTATTTATTTACGCCTTCATCGGGCTAAGCTCTGCCCTCTTTCTTTTCACAAATCGCAAGACTAAGCTCTGTCTTGCCAACATCATACTACTGCATTCTTCATGGCCTGAAATATCGCCAACTTGTCCAAAGGTGTAATCGTTCGGAGGCACCATCTCCATAGCCCGAGAACATCATTTCATGGCCTAAGGATATCTTATATAACTTGCATATCATTATTCAAAGGCATTATGGTTCGGAGGCACCATCCTCATGGCCCGAGAACATCATTTCATAGCCTGCGAATCCCGCGCTAAGCGATTCACGGCCCAGGACATCATCCTAATTGTCCATAGACAACATTCATAGTCCAACGGGAACTTGCATCATGTTTATATTATGCACAATATACGTTTGTTCTCTAGTTGCAAGTAATCCGGCTAGGACAGCCAGTTAGGCAGGAGCGGACCGCTCCAGTTCTCTAAAATGACCCCATAAACCCTCCTATTTTACCTTACCTCGCACCTTGTGTCCGTTCTTTCCAAGCGTCACCAGTGATTCCTGAACTACATACGGCCTGATTCCTGTAAAACCAGGGATATGTAGGCAGCTCAGAAACCAGGGTGCGGCCAAATTCTATCTCGCAGTTTCATCTCGGTCAAAATTGGCCATCATATCATTACCCGACAACTCTTTCATCCTTCCCGGGTAAAGAGGGGCAGCTGTTGATACCCAATTTTTCCTCAAATTATTTGCAAACTTGCATATGAGCTTTCTAAAGTACTCTTTGTAATAATGAGTATTTTTCCTTATTTTTTCCAAATTTCTATTAAATTATTTTCCTGTTTATTTTAATATTTTATATTTAAATAATCCATAAATTATGTTATAAATAATTTCAAAATGTTCCCCGGCTCGGTATATCATTTTAATCATTTTTTATCCATTGGAATTTTAATTATTTCATAAAGTAGTCGATTGGGCATTATTTGATTTCAATTACAGTAGTTTTGTAATTATAGCCCAATTGTATACTTCATGCTACCTTAATTCGAAAATTATTCATTTTTTATATTTTATATTATTTATCACCTTAATTTCATCTATATAAACTCAATATCATTTTTTCATAATATTATTGGTTGTTTATTTAATTATTTATCTATTTTTGGGGTATTTAATATCTAGCCACTTTTATTTTAAAATCTAGCCTAAATTGAACCCCAACCCAATCTTTAATTAAACCCCAGCCCAAATTCCTAACTTCTACTCAGCCCAAATCCTAATTTATATCCGGCCCAACCCTATGATTGATCTGAGCCGTTGATCAATTTGAATCAACGGCCAAGATGATTCATTACCATAATTAACCCTTGATACTACCCTCCCCGACCCCCTCATTTTCTCGAGACCCTTTTTCTCCCTATCTCTCTATCTCTCTGTAACCTCCGGTTCTCTCTAGAAGCCTCTTGGGCTTCTCTTTCTCTGATGGCCCTCGTCTTCTCCGGCCACCCCTCTTGCCGGAAACCTTTAAGCTCCATCCTCTCGTCTCTCATGGCTCTCTTGTGACCTGCAACGTCGTCCCTAAGGCCCTCAAAGGGCCATGACCAGTGTACTCTCACCTTGGCTCGTTTTTGTTTGCTTCAGACCTTTATGGCTGGTCCGAGTAAGATCTTTCTATTTTTTCTTGCCTAGACCCTTGGGTTTCTAGGACAGTGCCTTCATCTTCGGGTTCTCTCTTTGAAACCCTAGCTCCGACACTTCGATTTCTTTTAAGATCTGTAATAGATCTATGTTTATCTTGAGGTTTTCAACTACTTTTTTTTTTTAAAACTGATATTTTTTCAAACGATTTGGCATTCTTTAAGAACTAGGGTTCTTAAAACCCCTTTTAAATGGTTTTCTTCCTGATTTCTTAGTATTATCTTATGGTTCTCCTTATGTTTGAACGATTGTTTGAGATTTTTCACCTTGTTTTTGATTCTGCTAAAACCCCTAAATTCCTGATTTATTTCTCGATAATATGTTGCCCGACTTATTACGTTTGATGTGTTCTCATGAGTATGCTTCGATTGATTAAAGTATCTTCTGATTTTTACCCTAATAATGTTGTATTAGGGTTCCGACTTGGTTATGTTTTCTTACACTCTGCTTATATGTTTATTCGTGTTTTGGATCCCTAATTTCCTGTGATTGATTTCCTCTGATTGATTTCTTGTGATAATCTTTACACTATTAACTATTTCTCTTGCTTTATTTCATGATTGATTTTACCGTTTGACTACTACTCTAATCAAACCTCATGCACCTGCCCCAAATCCCTACTATGTGCTTGTTATATTACCAATCTTTCCTTATTTACCTGCTTTTGACCGTGTAAAGTGACTCCTTAATTAAGGGAGTCTTCTTATTCTTACTATTTACTGATTCTAAGTTGTTATAATTACCAAGTTATATTAATCCTTCCCTTATTTAACATGTACTGATTCTCTTTGCCTTATATGTTATTGATTCTTACTATTTTTTGAATGAAAATCTCGGAGTTAAGGGAGAACTTGCCTTGCTTTCTTGACTGATTGATTTCGAAATTCCTTAATTATTACTAAACTTGATTTTTACCTTATTTTACTACATTGCAGTGAACACTCTCAATATTATTCTCTCTTGTGCTCTTTCTCTCTTTCTCTCATTGCTATACTGCTGCTCACTGCTCTTGTCCATTAGTAGCCGGCTGTAATCCAAGGCTACTATTGTGCTTATTCTTTGCTCTCGCATTCCTGCTATACTCTTTTATCATCTGGTATGTCCTGACTTAACTTCAAAAGTCTCCAAACCAATATGGTTATTACTATGTCAGTATGTTATATTACTAGTTGTTTTCTACCTATGCTTCTACTGTTTTACCTGCAATTGATGCCCTGTTTTGCCTGTTGATACTTGCCATGCTCACCTATTTACCTGTTTATGATTAAGTCAGTACTTGTTATGAGCTTTACTTATTCTTGTATACATCTGTTAGGACATCTCTATTCTTGTATCATGTACTCCCCTGTCCCCTGGTCCCCTGAACTTCTTATCTGTTAATGCTTGACTTCCAGGCTTACATGACTGTTATTTGCCTAAATCTCACCTTTTATACATGTATTCTGCTACTGTCTGCTATTATGTCTAAACTTGACCATTTCTTGGTCCCCTGAATCTCTGTGATTTCGTGTATTCATGCCCAGTAAGCCTCTGTATCTCTTTGGTATTATGTGATCTATTTGCCCCGTCTAATCCATAGTCCCTGTGTGAAACTCTATATTGTTGAACCTTTGTCTAAGGTTTCTGATTGTCTTCAAGTTAGTCTTTTGAAAAACAAGTCTCCAGTTTTGAAAACTCTTTTCTTAAACTACTCCTTCCTGCACTTCACACTACTCTTAGAAATTAAGTCCTACCCCCTTCGTGTGAGCATTGCCTTGAGTACCTTCGAGTACTCATTGAACTTTGACACAAAAGGCTGGTAATTCCACACTGCACCTTGTTCATTTTGGCAACTTGCTTGGGTGCTGGTATTGGCCAGGGACCCAATGAGGGCCCTAGGTAGCTTTGCCGCACCCAGGCCATGAAGGTTGTGAGACTCTAAATGAGTAAGGCTGGGAGATTGGGCCTGATTGAAAGCTCCCTATAGAATAACTTCTTATTTTCCTTTTTCATTATTGTAATTCATCTGTTATTGGTTTGTAATAATTTGTAAATAAATGATTGGGGCTGGATAGTAAATATCGGGGGTTATGCATGCTTAGTTTAGTCATGGGTAGACAACATGCTTATAGACTTTCATTTTACCTAATTGCGCAATAGATAATCTGCCTAGGACATGCATCTCATTAGAAATCCTGCCTTAGGTTCTTCATTTTTCAGCATGTCTATTATATTTATCTCGTAAACCACGATCACAGTAATAATCATATCCAGCAAATAAATTGTTATAAAACATTACCACTTCATTCTTCATGTTCATGGCATCTAGAATCCATGTTTAGGGGGTACTCCTGTGTGCATTAAATATCTTGTCCTTAGGACCTTCTTATTTGTTCGAATTACAGTTGTTGAACACCTAATTAGCATGTTAATCTAATACTCCCAAATAAATATGGCTAATCTACTTGAAATAATTTCCTGCAAACATGTATCTATTAAAATCAGAATCCAAATATGCATGTTCACCCTTTAAAAATAAGTAGGCAATGTATACGACGCCTAGGCAAACCATAGGCCTAACATGTATAAAATCAAATCGATTGAGCTTTTTTTGCTATCGTTAAAACCGATCAGTACCCTTTAAACATTTTGAACCATGCTGCTCCCATTCTTGCTTTACCTCACTGAGGTTCACTTTGCTTTTATTAAAACTCCTGCTCTATTTTAAAACAGTCTTGAATTTGTGCATCTATTTCCTTTTACTGATTTTTAATGATTCCTATTCTATTATGTTTTCAAACTACTGGGTTTTCAAAGATACCTCACTCTGCTCAAAATCGTACCATTCTGAATCCTTGCTCTGTCAACTTGCTATTTTTAATACAATTTTACCACTATTTTACTATAATTCTCTTTTTTTAACTACAACTCTTTGTTAAGATACTGCATTTTAGTCACTTCTCTTTTAAAATCGCTATATCACTGCAAACCATGCTTTGATGATTTTCATCTGTATTTTCTGAAAGCTTTAAATCACTGCGTACTTCTAAATCTTACCGCTGTCTTTAACTACTGTATTTTTGGAAATCAACTATTTTCTGAAGTACTCAATTTAAGTTGAATTGTCTACCTCATCGCTAAGTCTTTTCCAAAACAGATCCTTTTGCAACTTACTGATTTCCCTCTAAACTCCTTTTTTTAAACTCCATCTTTGAGACTTTTATTGTGTTTGAGACGTGCTATCCTATGTGCCTTATTTGTGGAGGGATACATGAGCCTTTAATTGTTTCGTGAAATCCCTTATGTGCAAGTCCTAACTGTTTTCTACTTGTCGCTTAGAGTTTATCCTTTAAACTTAGGGGTCCAGCCTAGTACTCACCTTGTAGGATTAGTAGTCCTAAACACCCTCCAGGACTTATAGAATGGGACGGGTAATGGCACGCAATAAGCATTTGCAACCAACACACGCATTTAAATAAACTTTACGAGGTGGGAAGGATAGAATACGGATATGATGACTGGTGCGCTAATACCACGTGTAGCCTCCTCTTCGAGGTGTGACATACCGGGTATTGCATTGAATTGATTCGTATTACTTTAAACCTAGTACAGTTTCTTTTCAAATGTTTATTTTTATACTTTCTCCAAACTTTTAAAGATTTTCATACTTGTTTGAAATCCCTTCTTATATGAACCTTACTTGTTACTTGTTCACTGTCCAAATTCATAAAACTTATTGGCTGGGACCCACAGTATTGGATCTTGAGGGGTTCCTAACACCTTCCCCTTGGGATAATTTCAAGCCCTTACCCAATCTCTGGTAACGCAAACTAGTTCATGAGTTATCAACTCTAGGTGCCCTAACGCACCATAAAAATCGTTAGGTGGCGACTCTTCCTTAAACCCTTTCTTTTAAGGAGTTGTCCAAATTTCATAAACCCGATCTCTCCGTACCTAACCCGTGCGATAGAAAAAGGGGACGCGACAACATGGCGACTCTGCTGGGGATTTTCCCTAGGCTTATACCATTACAATTTGCTTTGTGAATTTGGACCTTTAATTTACATTTAAATGCTTACGCCTTTTTCTATTCCCCGTTATATGCTGTTAACTATTTACTTTTTACAAGTATTTATTTCACCCGAACGTAACTAACATATCTTCGTGTTTTCTTTGTAACTGCTTTCCATTGTAACTGTTGTATTTCCTTTCTTTACCATTTTCTTCAAACATGAAAATACATGTCTATCTGTTTTAATGCTTATTATTGCATATCATGCTCCGCATTCATATTCCACTCGTGCCATACAAATCCTATAGCAACGCTTACAATGAGTGGTTGTGCTATTCCAATATTATCACTCCCTAAATTTGGAAAGGCGTATTTGCGGTAAAACTAGTCGATCAGCGGTGCAGTCGACAGTTCCGTGCCTTCCCCCTTGAGTTGTTCGCTCAAGGGTACCAGTCTAAAACCCCAATAGAAACCTTACACTATTATATGTTGCATGCATCATGGTCAAACCTAGCCAGGCTGATGTGTTGTCCGCACAATAGCCATCAAGATAGCCTTGTCCAAAGTCCATTGGGTTTCCCTGGAACCCAAAAGGATGCCTTCACGTTCTGTGCATTTATTTGGAGAACTTAAATGCTCATGTTAATTATTGATGTTAAATAGTCGAGTCTGGTGGGGGTAAGGGCCTAACCCTTTTATTTTGCAGGAAACGAAGTACGAAGTCCCCAGACTCAGCATGATCTAAAATATGCCAAGAGAACTAAGCTTGGAGAAGGTCCTTCTGGGACCCAATTGGATAGGATTTTCTTTTCCGCTTTACCCATCTAATAAGGCCGATGGCCATTAATAATTTTATTTCTTGCTTATTGTTTTTGTATTGTCTTTGGATTTTTCCATTTTTGCATCAGTAAAATGAGTCATTTAGCATTCCAAGTTCTCCAAATTAATTTGTCGCTAGGCCTACCTCGGGCACAAAGAGGTTCCCCAACTTAGGATGCGTTTTACATTTTTGCATTACGTATTTAAATTACCGCAATATTCTTCATAATCCTCACTGACTTCCTTACCTTTTGTTTTGTTTTTCTTTATCTGTTATTTTCCTTCCCCAAAGGTTAGTTCGTGCACTCTGGCATCAACAACTTATTGCACAAGATCAAAGGGCCCTCCTCTTACTCCTCCTCCCAGTCCTCCCAAAGGAAAAAAGCAAGGGTAAAACCAAGATGGCAGATGCAAGCGGTACTAGAAAAGACAACAGGGATGAACAAGTTGAGATCACTGATGGTCAGGGTATTCAGGTTTTGCACGAGGGAATGTCTCCGCTAGAGAAGAAGCTGCTAAAATTCCAAGAGGAACTTGACCAAGTCAAGAATTTAGCCCACTTATCATTCTCCCTCAACGTCCCAGGCGTTCACTTCCCAAATGCTTTGATCCCCACTTTACCACAAAACATCCCCAAACAACCTAATCACCCCAAAGATCACGTTCCACCAGCACCACACAACACATGTCACTACAACACTCCGCCTCTCTAGGATCAGACGAGAGACCACTTCCAGGCTTATGACAACCCCATTTATGTGGAAACCGTAGCTCATTCCACACCGCATACTCATGAGTCCGACGAGAAGGATAATCTCATCAGGAATCTAGCCGAGGAACTCAATAAATTGACCAACCGAGTTCAGGGCGTCGAAGGAGTTAAAAGGGTTGAGGGATTGAACTATGAGGATCTTTGCATACAACCCGATGTCGAACTGCCCGAGGGGTACAAACCTCCTAAGTTCGAGATGTTCGATGGTACTGGTGACCCAAGAGTCCATCAGAGGACTTACTGCGACAAATTAGTCGGCGTGGGGAAAGATGAAAGAATCCGCATAAAACTCTTCATGAGGAGTTTGAAGGGTGATGCATTGTCCTGGTACATCAACCAGGATCCAAAGAAATGGATCAATTGGGTGAACATGGCTACGAAGTTCATGGATAGATTCAGATTCAACACAGAGAATGCACTGGATGTGTTCTACATCCAAAACTTGAAGAAGAAACCAACTGATACCTTTCGCGAGTATGCTACTCGTTGGAGGTCAGAAGCTGCCAAGGTTAGGTCAGCCTTGGAAGAGGAACAAATGAAGAAATTCTTTGTGCGTGCTCAGGATCCTCATTACTATGAGCGGCTGATGATGGTCGAGGGGCACAAGTTTTCTGATATTATCAAGCTAGGAGAGCGAATCGAGGAAGGCATCAAAAATGGTATGGTTACTAATTTTGAAGCCTTACAGGCTACCAATAAAGCTCTGCAATCCGGTGGTGTGTCCAAGAAAAGGGATGTAGGAGCCGTGATGGTGGCACAACAAGCCAAGTCCCCTCCCAAATACCAAGTATACCCCACACCTTCCTTAACAAACCAACAATCTCCAAGCTACCAAGCACCCTCACCTCAATACCAGACACCCTCAACCCCATTTATGTGGAAACCGTAGCTCATTCCACACCGCATACTCATGAGTCCGACGAGAAGGATAAGCTCATCACGAATCTGGCCGAGGAACTCAAGAAATTGACAAACCGAGTTCAGGGCGTCGAAGGAGTTAAAGGGGTTGAGGGATTGAACTATGAGGATCTTTGCATATAGCCCGATGTCGAACTGCCCGAGGGGTACAAACCTCCTAAGTTCAAGATGTTCGATGGTAATGGTGACCCAAGAGTCCATCAGAGGACTTACTGCGACAAATTAGTCGGCGTGGGGAAAGATGAAAGGATCCTCATAAAACTCTTCAGGAGGAGTTTGAAGGGTGATTCACTATCCTGGTACATCAACCAGGATTCAAAGAAATGGATCAATTGGGTGAACATGGCTACGGACTTCATGGATAGATTCAGATTCAACACGGAGAATGCACCGGATGTGTTCTACATCCAAAACGTGAAGAAGAAACCAACTGAGACCTTTCGCGAGTATGCTACTCGTTGGAGGTCAGAAGCTGCCAAGGTCAAGCCAGCCTTGGAAGAGGAACAAATGAAGAAATTCTTTGTGCACGCTTAGGATCCTCAGTACTATGAGCGGCTGATGATGGTCGAGGGGCACAAGTTTTCTGATATTATCAAGCTAGGAGAGTGAATCGATGAAGGCATAAAAAACGGTATGGTTACAAATTTTGAAGCCTTACAGGCTACCAATAAAGCTTTGCAATCCGGTGGTGTGTCCAAGAAAAGGGATGTAGGAGCCGTGATGGTGGCACAGCAAGCCAAGACCCCTCCAAATACCAAGTATACCCCGCACCTTCCTTCACATACCAACCATCTCCAAGCTACCTAGCACCCTCACCTCAATACCAGACACCCTCACCCACCTACCAAACTCCGCCATCCACATATCAGCCTACCTTGCCCAGATACTCACAACCAGCTCCTGTCTATAATGCCTACAATTCCCAACCTTCTGACTATCAATCACCACCTAATCGCCAAAACTTCCCGAGACCTCGCCCAAACTTCGACCGTCGTCCACCAAAACAGTATACTGCCATAGCTGAACCCATTGACCAATTATACGAAAAGCTTAAAGCCGCCGGTTATGCCACACCCATTCCCGATGTCGTCCCTGAAAACCCATCTCAGTGGGTCAACCCAAACAAAACATGTGCTTACCACTTCGGCATGAAAGGACACACTATCGAGGAATGTCGTTCCTTGAAAGACAAGATACAAACCCTCAAAGATAACAAGATCATTGTAGCCAAGGAACCTGCTCCTAATGTTCGCAATAATGCGCTGCCTGACCATAAAGGCGGTGTCCACATGATTGAGGTTGAAGATGATTGGGATCCCGAGGGGTCAATTTGGCTAATTGCCGAGGGTGATCCGAAGAATCCTACGATTACTCTTAATTCGATCGTGGTCCAGATGCAGCCATATGAGGAAGTTGAGGTAAGCATGTCCATTCCACTTGAGTTTGAATCAAGACCACCCGCCGATGGAAAGGCCCCAGGACCGATCGAAGTCGAGTTTGTGCGAACGCTCGAAGTTGTAGTCCGGACATCTATAACATATACTCCGGCAGGAATAAGAATGACCACACCTATTCCAGTGGCATTGTCAACAACGGCACCCTTTTACTCAGACGCCATTCTATGGGACTATACCGATGAAGCAAGGAGGAAAGGTAAAAGCAAGTCTGAAGAAGCCATCGCTGCACAGGGTATGACAAGAACTGGAAGAGTTTATACCCTTGAACATTTGGCCGAGTCTAGCAAGCAGGCCAACAACCGTCCCCCCATCATTGAAACAGGTTCAGACGATCAATGGAGAAAGATACAAGCCAAGGAATACTCAATCCTCGACCAGTTGAACAAAATGCCAGCTCAGATATCCATTCTCTCCCTATTACAAAACTCTGAAACTCACAGGAGTGCTTTGATAAGGGTGCTGAGTGAAGCATACGTGCCAGACAATATCACTAGTGGGAAAATGGCCAACATGGTGGGCCAGATACTGGAGAGTCACAAGATCAATTTCCATGAAGATGAGCTACCGCCCGAGGGGCTAGGGAATAACATAGCACTACACATCACTGTACAATGTGAGGATCATTTCATCACAAGGATCCTAATTAATAGGGGATCCAGCCTCAACATTTGCCCGCTGGTCACACTCAAGAGATTGGGCAAGACTCTACATGAGATAAAGCAAGGAGAGATCAACGTAAAGGCTTTCTATGGTTCATAGAGGTCCACCATGGGAGAAATCACCTTATGCTTACATATGGGACCAACTTGGTTCGATGTAGATTTCCAAGTGATAGATGTGCCTGCATCATAAAATTTCCTGTTGGGACGACCTTGGATCCACGCTGCTGGGGCCGTGGCATCAACCCTACACCAAGCTGTGAAGTTTGAATGGAATCACCAAGAGGTAATCATTCATGGCGACGGTCGCAACCATATCTACGGTAGCCAGACCTTTTCGGTCATCAATGAAAGGAGGAAGTTGGGTGGAGAAATCTATCACAACATAGAACGTGTTAACGCCATTGACAAAGACAAGTGGTAGGGCAGTAAAACCGAAAGCATATTGAACTGGCAAGGGTACGAGTCGGTTAAAGGGCTCGGTAAGAATCTCCAAGGAATAACAAAGCCAATAACACTCAAGAAGCACGGTACTACTTTTGGTCTAGGGTACGAGTACACTTGGAAGGAGTTAAAGGACTGGTCGCCACCATGGCGCGGCCCCTATTACCCATTAGAGCAGCCAATAACCCACATAGAGCAAACTTTCCAACCAGCTGACATCACATATGGTAGAGACGAGGAAAAGGCGCTAGCGGCAATAAGGGATCTATTTCTGGATGATGAGGACATGGACTGTTGTGTCATTCTTGAAGAGGAGGGGGAGGAAGGCCCTTCCATACAAATCGTGAGCAAGGGATCGTATCTCAACAATTGGTCCGTCAGGACAACCAAAGCCCGTCGAGCCTCGGGGTAGCAAGGCTAACAAAACAAGCATTATTTACAATTTATTTACAGAATTTTCTTCCTTTTCGCATTTTTAATTTCTGCAAGAAAGACCTCCTATGTTCAAACAATTATTCAATTTATCAAAGCATTTCCAGTTTCTTTATAAATCTTATATTTACTTGTTAATGTTTTCCTCCCCATTACTTTATTTACACAGCATTACTATTACTTATCTGGATGAACCGACGACTGTGACCTGCAACGAGGTAACGCAACAAACGGATTCCGAGTCAGACGAGGATGATATACCTGAGGATATTATTAAGGAGGTCGATAACTTTGATAATAGACCTAAGTCTAATTTGGACGAGACTGAGGTCGTCAACCTGGGAAACGCAGAGACCGTCAAAGTAACACGCATCAGCATTCATCTGTCGCCGTTAGAAAAGGAGGAATATACGGAATTCTTAAGGCAATATGAGGACATATTCGCCTGGTCATATGACGACATGACTGGCCTCAGTACATCTATTGTGGCCCACAAGCTGCCAACCAATCCAACATGCCCACCAGTGAAGCAAAAGCTCAGAATGTTCAAGCCACACATGAGCTTGAAAATCAAAGAAGAGGTCACCAAACAGATCAACGCCGGGGTTCTCCGAGTGGTCGAATATCCTACATGGTTAGCTGACATCGTGCTTGTACCAAAGAAAGATGGGAAGGTCAGAATTTGCGTCGACTACCAGGATATTAACCGGGCCAGTCCGAAAGACGACTTCCCCTTGCCAAACATACACATCTTAACTGACAATTGTGCCAAGCACAAACTGCAGTCCTTTGTAGATTGTTTTGCTGGTTACCATCAAATTTGCATGGACGAGGAAGATGCTGAGAAACGACATTCATTACACCGTGGGGAGTGTATTGATACAAGATGATACCATTCGGTATGAAGAATGCAGGGGCTACTTACATGAGATCCATGACTAATATCTTCCATGATATGACTCACAAGGAGATCGAGGTATATGTGGACGACGTCATCATCAAATCAAAGAAAGTTTCTGATCACATGGAAGATTTGAGAAAGTTCTCCAACAAGTTAAGGAAATACAATCTGAAACTTAACCCTGCAAAGTGTGCGTTCGGGGTTCCTTCTGGCAAGCTGCTAGGGTTCATTGTCAGTCGTTGAGGAATAGAGCTAGATCCATCAAAGGTCAAAGACATCCAAGAATTGTCGCCACCAAAGAACAAAAAGGATGTTATGATCTCCCTGGGATGGCTCAATTATATCAGCCGGTTCATAGCCTAGTCTACCGTCATTTGTGAACCAATTTTCAAATTGCTAAGAAAGGATGTTGCCACCAGATGGACTGAGGATTTTCAAAAATCCTTCGACAAGAATCAAAGAGTATCTCTCAACACCACTAGTCTTGGTACCCCTATTACTATACCTGGCCGTATTAGATGGAGCTTTTGGTTGCGTTCTCGGGCAACATGACAAAACAGGGAGGAAAGAGCAAGCAATTTACTACCTCAGCAAGAAGTTTACTCCGTCTAAGGCCCGGTATTCTCTATTAGAGCGCACATGTTGTGCTTTGACTTGTGTCGTCCAGAAGCTAAGGCATTATTTCTGTGCCTACACAACATAACTCATATCAAGGATGGATCCGCTCAAGTACATCTTTCAGAAGCCCATGCCCACTGGCAAGCTTGCTAAATGGCAGATCATGTTAAGTGTGTTCGACATCATTTACGTAACTCAAAAGGCGGTCAAGGGACAAGCATTAGTCGATCATCTTGCTGAAAATCTTGTGGGCGGAGAATACGAACCATTGAAAACGTATTTCCCCGATGATGAAGTGTCATTCGTAGGAGAGGACATTGTGGAATCCTACGAAGGTTGGAGGATGTTCTTTGATGGGGCCGCAAACTTTAAAGGCGTGGGTATTAGAGCAGTCTTGATTTTGGAAACCGGTCAGCACTACCCGGTATCTGCCAAACTCAGATTCCCCTGCACCAACAACATGGCTGAATGTGAGGCCTGCATCCTTGGGCTCAATTTTGCCATCGACATGAATGTTCAGGAATTATTAGTAATTGGTGACTCGGACTTATTGATACACCAAGTCCAAGGAGAATGGGCGAACAAACCTCCAAGATACTTCCATACCTACATCGTGTGCAGGAATTGAGAAGGAGGTTTACAAAGATTGAATTCCGGCACGATCCCAGAATCTAGAATGAGTTCGCCGACGCACTGGCCACCTTGTCATCTATGATCCAGCATCCAGATAAGAACTTCATTGATCCTATCCCGGTGGGGATTCATAATCAGTCGGCCTACTGCGCCCACGTTGAAGAAGAAACATATGGAAAGCCTTGGTTTCATGACATTAAGGAATACTTGGCAGAGGGGATACGTAGGCAGCCCTATGGGTTCGGTCATATTTTAATAAAGTTTTCAGTTTCCCCACGAATGGAAACAGGAGCAGAATTTTGATGAGGGACCTCAAAATTCCTAAGCAAATTCAGCTGAGCACCGCACCAGTAATAGCCAGAAGCCTTCACCTAACAAACTGGGGCAAAATGTTGAGGAGGACCCTCAAATCTCCGCAGCAAGAGAGGTTGCAATGTCTTGAACCGCGTCGTGGTCGTCGGTTCATCCAAAGAAATTATTCTTTTTCAATTATATGTTATATCATATTTTTATAAAACCATGCATATTTATTTCTCAAAAACAGCTTGTCTTAGCAACGCTACCCCTGTGGTACAAACAAAGTAATCATCATCAAGCAGACAGGCCGATCCGAGCCAGCGGGGATACGAACTAACCCTCCCCCTTACGGAACTCACGATTTTTCTTTGGATGCATGCACAATACGACAAAATCCCAAGACATATCATTATCCCCACATGACGCATGTTTCTTAGGGATACGCTCTTGAACTCATTGCACATGCCAACGCTTACTGTTATCATCATTGCAAACGATATTTCATTCACAACAATCGTATCACCTCACTTTATCACCAGCTAAGAACTCTTACTGTCGCTTTATTTTCTGCATTACATAAGGCTACCTTTCTGCCTTCCGAGGTTAAGCTCTACCTCCATCTGCATTCGCATCTGCATAAGGCTATTAGTCTGCCTTCCGAGGTTAAGCTTTACCTCTATCTACATTCGCATCTGCATAAGGCTACCTTTCTGCCTTCCGAGGTTAAGCTCTACCTCCATCTGCATTCGCATCTGCATAAGGCTATTAGTCTGCCTTCCGAGGTTAAGCTTTACCTCTATCTACATTCGCATCTGCATAAGGCTACCTTTCTGCCTTCCGAGGTTAAGCTCTACCTCTATCTGCATTCGAATCTTTGCATAAGGCTACCTTTCTACCTTCCGAGGTTAAGCTCTACCTCTATTTGCATTTACTATTTGCATAAGGCTACATATTCTGCCTTCCGAGGTTCTACGCTACCTCCCCTGCATTTTATTTCCTGCATGGCATAAGGCTATCATTCTGCCTTCCGAGGTTCTACGCTACCTCTCTTTGCATCTTACTTCATTACGCTAAGCTCCTTTCTACATTTTCAAAGCAGTCACCTTATTTATTTACGCCTTCTTTAGGGCTAAGCTCTGCCCTCTTTATTTTTGCAAATCGCAAGACTAAGCTCTGTCTTGCCAACATCATACTACTGCGTTCTTCATGGGCTGAAACATCGCCAACTTGTCTAAAGGCGTCATCGTTCGGAGGCACCATCTCCATAGCCCGAGAACATCATTTCATGGCCTAAGGATCTCTTATATTCAACTTGCATATCATTATTCAAAGGCATAATGGTTCAGAGGCACCATCCTCATGGCCCAAGAACATCATTTCATGGCCTAAGGATCTCTTATATTCAACTTGCATATCATTATTCAAAGGCATAATGGTTCAGAGGCACCATCCTCATGGCCCAAGAACATCATTTCATAGCCTGCGAATCCTGCGCTAAGCGATTCATGGCCCAGGACATCATGGTCTAAGGACATCATCCAAATTGTCCAAAGACAGCATTCATAGTCCAACGGGAACTTGCATCATGTTTATATTATGCACAATATACGTTTGTTCTCTAATTGCAGGTAATCCGGCCAGGACAGCCAGGCAGGCAGGAGCGGACCGCTCCAGTTCTCTATAACGACCCCATAAACCCTCATATTTTACCTTATCTCGCACCTTGCGTCCGTTCTTGCCAAGCGTCACCAGTATACTTCACCGGTGATTCCTGAACTACATACGGCCTGATTCCTGTAAAACCAGGGATATGTAGGCAGCTTAGAAACCAGGGTGCGGCCAAATTCTCTCCCGCAGTTTCATCTCGATCAAAATTGGTCATCATATATTTACCCGACAACTCTTTCATCCTTCCCAGGTAAAGAGGGGCAGCTGTTGATACCCAATTTTTCCTCAAATTATTTGGAAACTTGCATATGAGCTTTCTAAACTACTTTTTGTAATAATGAGTATTTTTTTTTATTTTTCCATATTTCTATTAAATTATTTTCCTGTTTATATTATATTTAAATAATCCATAAATTATGTTATAAATAATTTTAAAATGTTCCCCAACTAGGTATATCATTTTAATCATTTTTATCCATTGGGATTTTAATTATTTCATAAAGTAGCCGATTGGGCATTATTTGATTTCAATTACAGTAATTTTGCAATTATAGCCCAATTGTATACTTCATGCTACCTTAATTCGAAAATTATTCATTTTTTGTATTTTATATTTTTTTAATCACCTTATTTCATCTATTTAAACTCAATTTCATTTTTTCGTACAATTATTGGCTGTTTATTTAATTAATTATCTATTTTTGGGGTATTTAATATCTAGCCACTTTTATTTTAAAATCTAGCCTAAATTGAACCCCAACCCAATCTTTAATTAAAACCCAGCCCAAATTCCTAACTTCTACTCAGCCCAATCCTAATTTATACCCGGCCCAACCCTGTGATTGATCTGAGCCGTTGATCAATTTGAATCAACGGCCCAGATGAGCCATTACCATAATTAACCCTTGATACTACCTTCCCCGACCCCCTCATTTTCTCGAGACCCTTTTTCTCCCTATCTCTCTATCTCTCTGTAACCTCTGGTTCTCTTTAGAAGCCTCTTGGGCTTCTCTTTCTCCGATGGCCCTCGTCTTCTCCGGCCACCCCTCTTGCCGGAAACCTTGAAGCTCCATCCTCTCGTCTCTCATGGCTTTCCTGTGACCGGCAACGTCGTCCCTAAGGCCCTGAAAGGGCCATCACCAGTGTACTCTCACCTTGGCTCGTTTTTATTTGCTTCAGACCTTCATGGCTGGTCCGAGTAAGATCTTTCTATTTTTTCTTGCCTAGACCCTTGGGTTTCTAGGACAGTGCCTTCATCTCCGGGTTCTCTCTTTAAAACCCTAGCTCTGACACTTCGATTTCTTTTAATATCTGTAATAGATCTATGTTTATCGTGAGGTTTTCAACTACTTTTCTTTTTAAAAAACTGATATTTTTTCAAACGATTTGGCATTCTTTAAGAACTAGGATTCTTAAAACCCCTTTTAAACGGTTTTCTTCCTGATTTCTTAGTATTATCTTATGGTTCTCCTTATGTTTGAACGATTGTTTGAGATTTTTCACCTTGTTGTTTGATTCTGCTAAAAACCCTAAATTCCTGATTTATTTCTCGATAATATGTTGCCCGTCCTATTACGTTTGTTGTGTTCTCATGAGTATGCTTCGATTGATTAAAGTATCTTCTGATTTTTACCCTAATAATGTTGTATTAGGGTTCCGACTTGGTTTTGTTTGCTTACACTCTGCTTATATGTTTATTCGTGTTTTGAATCCCTAATTTCCTGTGATTGATTTCCTCTGATTGATTTCTTGTGATAATCTTTACACTATTAACTATTTCTCTTGCTTTATTTCATGATTGATTTTACCGTTTGACTACTACTCTAATCAAACCTCATGTACCTGCCCCAAATCCCTACTATGTGCTTGTTATGTTACCAATCTTTCCTTATTTACCTGCTTTTGACCGTGTAAAGTGACTCCTTAATTAAGGGAGTCTTCTGATTCTTACTATTTACTGATTCTAAGTTGTTATAATTACCAAGTTATATTAATTCTTCCCTTATTTAACATGTACTGATTCTCTTTGCCTTATATGTTATTGATTCTTACTATTTTTTGAATGAAAATCCCGGACTTAAGGGAGAACTTGCCTTGCTTTCTTGACTGATTGATTTCGAAATTCCTTACTTATTACTAACCTTGATTTTTACCTTATTTTACTACATTGCTTTGCCAACTATAAATACCATGCTCTTTCATTAGAACAGACATCAGTGAACACTCTCAATACTATTCTCTCTTGTGCTCTTTCTCTCTTTCTCTCATTGCTATACTGCTGCTCACTGCTCTTGTCCATTAGTAGCTGGCTGTAATCCAAGGCTACTATTGTGCTTATTCTTTGCTCTCGCATTCCTGATGTACTCTTTTATCATCTGGTATGTCCTGACTTAACTTCAAAAGTCTCCAAACCAATGTGGTTATTACTATGTCAGTATGTTATATTCCTAGTTGTTTTCTACCTATGCTTCTACTGTTTTACCTTCAATTGATGCCCTGTTTTTCCTGTTGATACTTGCCATGCTCACCTCTTTACCTGTTTATGATTAAGTCAGTACTTGTTATGAGCTTTACTTATTCTTGTATACATCTGTTAGGCCAACTCTATTCTTGTATCATGTACTCCCCTGTCCCCTGGTCCCCTGAACTTCATATATGTTAATGCTTGACTTCCAGGCTTACATGACTATTATTTGCCTAAATATCACATGTTATACATGTATTCTGCTACTGTCTGCTATTATGTCTAAACTTGACTATTTCTTGGTCCCCTGAATCTCTGTGATTTCGCGTATTCATGCCTAGTAAGTCTCTGTATCTCTTTGGTATTATGTGATCTATTTTCCCCATCTACCCCATAGTCCCTGTGTGCAACTTTATATTGTTGAACCTTTGTCTAAGGTTTCTGATTGTCTTCAAGTTAGTCTTTTGAAAAACAAGTCTCCAGTTTTGAAAACTCTTTTCTTAAACTACTCCTTCCTTCACTTCACACTACTCTTAGAAATTAAGCCCTACCCCCTTCGTGTGAGCATTGCCTTGAGTACCTTCGAGTACTCATTGAACTTTGACACACAAGGCTGGTAATTCCACACTGCACCTTGTTTATTTTGGCAACTTTCTTGGGTGTTGGTATTGGCCAGGGACCCAATGAGGGCCCTAGGTAGCTTTGCCGCACCCAGGCCATGAAGGCTGTGAGACTCGAAAGGAGTAAGGCTGGGAGATTGGGCCTGATTGAAGGCTCCCTATATAATAACTTCTTATTTTTCTTTTTCATTATTGTAATTCATCTGTTATTGGTTTGTAATAATTTGTAAATAAATGATTGGGGCTGGATGGTAAATATGGGGGGTTATGCATGCTTAGTTTAGTCATGGGTAGACAACATGCTTATAGACTTTCATTTTACCTACTTGCGCAATAGATAATCTGCCTAGGACATGCATCTCATTAGAAATCCTGCCTTAGGTTCTTCAATTTTCAGCATGTCTATTATATTTATCTCGTAAACCACGATCACAGTAATAATCATATCCAGCAAATAAACTCTTATAAAACATTACCACTTCATTCTTCATGTTCATGGCATCTAGAATCTATGTTTTAGGGGGTACTCCTGTGTGCATTAGATATTCTGTCCTTAGGACCTTCTTATTTGTTCGAATTACAGTTGTTGAACACCTAATTAGCATGTTAATCTAATACTCCCATAAAAATATGGCTAATCTACTTGAAACAATTTCCTGCAAACATGTATCTGTTAAAATCAGAATCCAAATATGCATGTTCACCCTTTAAAAATAAGTAGGCAATGTATACGACACCTAGGCAAACCATAGGCCTAACATGTATAAAATCAAATCGATTGTGCTTTGTTTGCTATCGTTAAAACCGATCAGTCCCCTTTAAACATTTTGAACCTTGCTGCTCCCATTCTTGTTTTACCTCACTGAAGTTCCCTTTGCTTTTATTAAAACTCCTGCTCTATTTTAAAACAGTCTCGAAGTTGTGCATCTATTTCCTTTTACTGATTTTTACTGGTTCCTATTCTATTATGTTTTCAAACTACTGGGTTTTCAAAGATACCTCACTCTAATCGTACCATTCTGATTCCTTGCTCTGTCAACTTGCTATTTTTAATACAATTTTACCACTCTTTTACAATAATTCTCTTTTTTGTAACTACTACTCTCTGTTAAGCTACTGCATTTTAGTCACTTCTCTTTTAAAATCGCTATATCACTACAAACCATGCTTTGATGATTTTCATCTGTATTTTCTGAAAGCTTTAAATCACTGCGTACTTCTAAATCTTACCGCTCCCTTTAACTGCTATATTTTTGAAAATCAACTATTTTCTGAAGTACTCAATTTAAGTTGAATTGTCTACCTCATCGCTAAGTCTTTTCAAAAGCAGATCCTTTTGCAACTTTCTGATTTCCCTCTAAACTCCTTTTTTTTAAACTCCATCTTTGAGACTTTTATTGTGTTTGAGACGTGCTATCCTATGTGCCTTATTTGTGGAGGGATACATGAGCCTTTAATTGTTTCGTGAAATCCCTTATGTGCAAGTCCTAATTGTTTTCTACTTGTCGCTTAGAGTTTATCCTTTAAACTTAGGGGTCCATCCTAGTACTCACCTTGTAGGATTAGTAGTCCTAAACACCCTCCAGGACCTATAGAATGGGACGGGTAATGGCACGCAATAAGAATTCGCAACCAACACACGCATTTAAATACCACGTGTAGCCGCCTCTTCGAGGTGTGACATACCGGGTATTGCATTGAAGTGATCCGTATTACTGTAAAACTAGGACAGTTTCTTTTCAAATGTTTATTTTTATACTTTCTCCAAACTTTTAAAGATTTTCATACTTGTTTGAAATCTCCTCTTATATGAACCTTACTTGTTACTTGTTCACCGTCCAAATTCACAAAACTTATTGGCTGAGACCCACAGTTGTGGATCTTGAGGGGTGCCTAACACCTTCCACTTGGAATAATTTCAAGCCCTTACCCAATCTCTGGTAACGCAAACTAGTTCATGAGTTATGAACTCTAGGTGCCCTAACGCACCATAAAAATCGTTAGGTGGCGACTCTTCCTTAAACCCTTTCTTTTAAGGAGTTGTCCAAATGTCATAAACCCAATCTCTCCGTACCTAACCCGTGCGATAGAAAAAGGGGGCGCGACAACGCACAGACTCAATCTCCCTGGCTATGTCAACTACCTCCTCAAAAGAAGCTCCAAATACCCTATCCCTGGTCAAAATGATCTGGAGCTGGTAAGTGAGACCGTCAACTAACCTCCTAGTCCTCTCTCTGTCAGTGAGAACTAGCCAAATAGAATTATGTGCTAACTAATAGAACCTCATATCATACTGCGACACGGTCATGACTCTTTAACGCAACTGCTCGAACTCTCTGCGCAGCTCCTCTTTGCGGGAATGCGGTATATACTTCTCCAAAAAGAGAATGGAGAACTTATGCCATGTAAGGGGCGTTGCATCAGCGGGTCTACGCCTCTCATAGGCCTACCACCAAGCAAGTGCAGCTCCTGAAAATTGGAAGGTAGTAAATGGGACCCCACTGGCCTCTAATATCCCTGTTGTGCGTCGTATCCTCTGACACTTGTCCAATAAGGCCTGGGAATCCTCGCCCTCCGTTCAACTAAAAGTCAGAGGATGGAGTCTGCTGAACCTCTCTAACCTATGTTGCTCATCATCAGCTAAAGGTGGGATAACATAATCCTGTACGGGAGCAATCTCCTACACTGGGACTGCCCCAGGTGTCTGGAGTCCCTGAGTGACCTGCTCAGGTGTCGGGGCAGCTGGAGTCAGAATGCCTTCCCCGACCTGAGAAGTGGTTGCAGTAGCGGACATAGCGACGTCCTGTGCCAAGCTAGTGCACACCGTCAAGATCTGGGTTAGGGTCTCCTGAAGACCCGGGATCATAATGGGCATTGCTGGTGCCTGAGCCTGCCCCGCTGGAATCTCAGTTGCGGGGACCTGATCCTGAGCAATGGGAGGGTCCACAGGTGCTACCCTGGCAGCTGTGCGGGCTGCACCCCTCCTCTTTCATGGCCTCAACCTCTGACTGGTCCTGCTGGTGTCTGATCACCACTAACGGTAGCACGAGTCCTCACCATCTGTGAGAGAATGAAAACAACCGAAGTTTAGTTCCAGAATTCAACAGAGTCGCATGACAGAATTCAACAATGTGAAATTTTCCTAAGGGTTCTGTAGCCTCTCGAAGATAAGTACAAACATCTCCGTACCGATCCGCAAGACTCTACTAAACCTGCTCATGACTGGTGAGACCTATTCAACCTAGAGCTCTTATACCAACTTGTCACAACCCATTTACGGAGTCGTGATGGCGCATGTCGTGGAACCAGGCCAGCCACCCATTTATTTCTAAACTAGGTCCAATTACCAGTGAAATACCATTATTAATATGTCTGACAAAAATAACAATGAGAAGTCTGAAGTTGGGACTATTTATGAAAAACAAAACTCAAATCCTAAAAATCCCGGATCCGGTGTCACACAGTCATGAGCTGCTAATACATAATATAAATGAAATAGGAATGACCAACATAGTCTGAAAATTATATAACGACAGGTAGAATAGGAAAGAGATGACGAGATCAAGGTCGCCAGCTGCTACCTCGACAACTCTAATGGAAATTGTCAGCTACTCAATGACCAGAGTCGTGTCCTGATGTACCTGGATCTGCACACAAGGTGCAGGGTATAACATGAGTACACCAACTCAGAAGTAACGAACCCAAACTATGGGCTGAGAGATAGTGACGGACTAAACCTCCGATGTTTGTGAACAACAGTACATAACTTGAACATGACAGTAATATGGCAAAAAAATAAGGAAGATGCACCAAATTATGTCTGTAAACTCTACATACCAGTATATGATCATAAAGAATCAGAACTGATATGTACACAGTATCCCTACTCTCACAAGAAAATCCACTCAATACTAGAATTGGCCTTCAGTCCCAGGGAAGGTCCATCCCAGATTATGCATAAACCCAAGTGACGTAGTCACCGAGTACTGAGGAAAAGGCCAGCCCAGCCCCACGGAGAAGATCCATCTCCGGAACATATCACTCGAACAAGATCCATGTCCAGGGACGATCCATCCCTCAATATATATATCAATAACTTCGGGCAAGATCCATGCCTAGGGAAAATCCATCCCTCAATATATGTGCGCTCACTGGGGGTGTAAAGACTCCGGAGGGGCTCCTATAAGCCCAAGCGCTATATCAAGCCAACAAAGGCATGATTCAATGATCGCTGCGGTGTGCAGTCCAAATCTCATAAATGTCTCAATACCAGGCTCTCGGCCTCACTCAGCCAATACCTTCCAATCTCACTCACAAGGCTCACAGATATAAGATTCATCCCAAAAGAATGATAACAGATAAATAAAGTAACAATTACTGAGACTGAAGCATAAAACATATGCAATAACAGGACTGAGTACATGAAAGCAAATATTCACAAATAGAGACAGCAATAACTGACCATTCCGGTCTGAACCTATTGGCGTGAAGCCTTAGCATTTATGCTTAACATGGTTTCTAATATATTCGAGGTAAATACCACATTCACAGTACAAGTATCAGCCTGGAATAACCATTAGGCAGTGCCATGAGATGAGCCAGGCCACAAATATCCGGTGTACACTCGCATGCCCGTCACTTGGCACGTGTGTCACCTTAATTAACATCAAATACTAGATAATTTGGGGTTTCGAACCCACAGTTCCAAGTTTGGAAACGTTACTTACCTCAAAACCAGCTAAATTACTACTCCGCAGTGCCCTTGCCTCTAAATTCGGCCTCCAAATGCTCCAAATCTACCAAAAATCATATTTATACCATTATAATATGCTAAGGAATGAAGCCCAATCGAAATTTATTAAAAATACTCAAAAATCCCGAAATTGGTCAAAACCCGACCCCCGAGACCACGTATCGGAACTCGACAAACTTTATACCAAAACGATCCCCATCTTCTCACGAGTCTATACATCTAAAGAACGCCAAAATCGGAGTCCAAATGACCCCTCAAATCGCCCTTAGAAGGTCTCTTAAACTCAAGCCCTAGTTTCCCATTTTCCCATTGATTTTACCCCCAATTTCACCATTAATCAGACCTTTAATCACAGATAAACGAGTTTAGACTCCAAAAACTTTACCTCAATGATGAATTATCGATTTCCCTCTTCAAAAACCCTTCAAAAGCTTCAGACCCGAATGAAAATGGCGAAAGGGAGACAAAAATTCGCTAAGGACCCCTTATATAGGTTCTGCCCAGGGATTCTCGCACATGCAGACCCGTACTTGCGGTCCCAAGTGCGCACCTGCGATAAATCATTAGAAGGCAAAGTTCCGCACCTACAACTCCTTTTCCGCACCTGCGACTCCGCAGGTGCGGCCCCACATCCGCATCTGCAGTCCCTCACTGAGTTGCCCAAATCCCATATCTGCGGAGTCCTATCCGCTCCTGCGGGCCCAAACCTGCGGTTCCTCATCCGCAGGTGCGGTTACACCAGAAAACTTACACCAACAGTTGAAGTTGCATATTTCCAAGTCCAAAATTCTCGTTCACCATCCGAAATCAATCTCGAGCCCCTCGGGACCCCAACCAAATATACCAACACATCATAAATGATCATTCAAACTTATTTGCACTCTTGAGACACTAAAAATAACATCAAAATACCCAAATCACATCGAATTCAAGCCTATGAACTTTGAAACTTCTAAATTCCACTGATGATGCCGAAGCTGTCTAAAACACGTCTAATTGCCCTGAAATTTTGCAGACATATCCAAAATGATATTACGAACCTTTTCCAACTTTCGGTATTCTATTCCGACCCCGATAGCCTATTTTCCACTGCCGACTGTAAAATCACCAAAAACTAACTTTCGCCAATTCAAGCCTAATGCTACACCGTACATCAAAAAAATATTCCGAACACACCCCAAAGTCCAAAATCACCTAACGAAGCTATCCGAGCCATAAAATCCGCATTCCGATATATTTTACCAATAAGTCAACTCTCAGTTGACTTTTCCACTCTAAAGCTACTTTTAGAGACTAAGTGTCTCAATTCCTTCTATAACCACTCTGAACCCGAGCTAACCAACTCTAACACATCACGAACAGTATAACCCAACTATGACAAGGCAGAAACAATAATAATAATAATGCATGTTCTACGTAACGACCGGTTGGGTCGTTACACGTGGGGAGTGAGGTCAAACGTTCTCCGCGATCGCGTGAGAATGGTTGCGATCGCGTGGGTCGAGGTTCCATTGAATCGCGATCGCGTGGCTTGTGCTGCGATCGCGTAGAGTCTTCTGAGGGCCTGGGAGATTTTTTCTTCGCGTTAAATAACTGGGCAGTTAAATTAAAACCCTTCCGCGACCATAACCTATTTTAACACCATTTTTGAACGGAAAGAAGCTTTTGAGGCAATTTTGAAGAGGGAAAATCAGTGTTCATCATAGAGGTAAGTATTTTGGACCTTAAAACTTGATTACATGTGATTAAGGAACATAATCTCAGTGTTTAATTCATGAAAATCAGTAGAAAAAGGTGGGGTTATGGCTTGAGATTATGAGACCTTTAGGGGTCGATTTCAGGGGTCAAACGAACTCCGAAAAACGAACTCCGATTTTAGAGTTCTTTATATATACGGACTCATAAGATGATGAAGAATATTTTGGTATAAAATTTGTTGAGCTCCGAGACGCGGGCTCGGGGGTCGGATTTTTACCGATTTTGGGTTTTGTGCTTAAAAATCGATATTTTTCAATTGAAATTCATTCCTTAAGCATACTTTGATGATAAAAATCTGAACTTGGTAGATTTGGAGCATTCGGAAGTTGATTCGAAAGGCAAGCGTATTGCGGAATAGTTTTCGGGCTAGTTTGAGGTAAGTAATGTCCTTAAATCTTGTCCTGAGGGTATGAAACCCCGGACTCTACACCCTTTCACGGGTTTTGAAATGCAAAGATTGGAACTTTGGAAATATATTTCCTATTTAGGCAACTATTGAGTTGCGAAACCGATTTTTAAAGCCTATGCTTAATAGTATTGATATGATTTGGGTCATAAGCCATGTTTGGGGCCTAGTGCCAATCTGTTTACCCCTTGGGGGCTGTTTTTACTATTTTCCTCACTTGATATGTTATGATTTTCACTCAGTTTTTTCTTGATAATTGTTTTGACACTCAGAGTATTTTGATACTATTTATTGAAAATGAAACACTGTTTTGGGTCGAGAACCCGGTATATTTATGGCATGAATGGCATGTTGAGAGTGTCTGACTGAGTGAGGTTGCGGGCCATTATTGTGAGGATGTTGTGATATGAGAGAGGCTGTGAGACAATATCGTGTGTGATTTATGCCATGTTGTGGCTTGTTATAGCGCTTGGGTTGTAGGAGCCCCTCCGGAGTCTGTACACACCCCCCAGTGAGCGCAGGTACCTAATGAGTGATGTTGCCCGCGGGGCTGATACTGAGTGATTGTGAGGTTGCCTGATGGGCTGATACTGAGTGATTGTGAGGTTTCCTGATGGGCTGATACTGAGTGACTATGAGGTTGCCTGATGGGTTAATACTAAGATATATGAAATTATTACGAGAAATGATTATGGCCCGAGGGGCAGATTTATGATGATTTTACTGAGATTTTGAATTATGATTCACTTCGTTTTTCAAACTAATTTTTACTGAGAATTTTACTGAGATATATTGAAATTATACTTGTTTCAAAGGATTTCTGGAAATTGTTTTCGAACTTATGTATTTGATGAATACTTTATGGTGACTTGGTGTTTTACTGTTTTTGTGAATTGGTGTATATGTGCTATGTATTTCGTAATTCTCAGAATGTGATTTATTTTCATTACTACTGAGTTGGCGTACTCATCATTACTCCATGTGCCTCTGTGCACAGATCCAGGTACCGGCTCGGAGCATTAGTTGTCTTTGTTCGTTAGCAGCAGTTTTACGGGATTTCGAGGTAGCTGTCCAGCGTCCACAGCTTCTCCATTTCCCTTCATTATTTAGTTTTAGCATTTCATTCCTAGACTTTATTCAAGACATTAGTAGGGTTAGTTTTATTTCGTAGATGCTCATGACCATGTTGACTCCAGTCTTTGGAGGTTTTATTTAGAGTTGTTTAGACTATTATTCGGGCGCTAAGACCTAAAGAAATTATTTTATGCTACGTTTTCTATTTATTATTAAATTGTGAATTACTATAATGGAACAAATGCGTAGTAACGTGATGGTTGGCTAGCCTAGTTCCACGATAGACGCCATCACGACCTGTTAGGATTTGGGGTCGTGACAAGTTGGTATCAAAGCTCTAGGTTGCATAGGACTCAACGGTAATGAGCAGGTTCAGTAGAGTCTTGCGGATCGGTACGGAGACGTCTGTACTTATCTTCGAGAGGCTGAAGAACTCTTAGGAAACATCTCTATTTTTCTTGAACTCTTTCGTGCCCATCTACTGATTCTTGCAATCTAAACTTACGTTGTTTCATTCTCTCACAGATGGTGAGGACACGCAATATCGATCAGGGTGACCAGACACCAACCAGACCCACAAGGGGTTGGGGCCGTGGTAGAGGTAGGGGACCATCCCGCGCAGCAGCCGGGACAGTACCCTAGGATCCCCTTATCGTTCAGGATCAGGTTCTCGCCGATGGTGCTCCAGCAGGACAGGCTCAGGGACCGGCAGTGCCTATTGTCATTCCGGGTCTTCAGGAGACCCTGGCTCAGATATTGATGGTGTGTTCCAGCTTAGCTCAGGCAATTGCTCTCTCCACTACTGCCACTGCAGCTCAGGCCGGATGAGGCAATCAGACTCTAGTTGTCCGGACACCTGAGCAGACTGTATGGGGTATTCAGACACCGAGAGCAGCCCCAGCTCAGCTGGTTGCCCCAGTTCAGGACTATGTGGTTCCAGCTATGCCCGAGGATGAGCAGCGTAGGCTGGAGAGGTTCAACAGACTTAAACCTATGACTTTCAGCGGCACAGAGGGTGAGGATGCCCAAGGTTTTCTGGAAAAATGCCAGAGGATATTGCGTACTGCGGGTATTTTGGAGACCATTGGGGTCTCGTTTTCTACATTCCAGTTTGCGGGTGCTGCTTTCACTTAGTGGGAGGCATTCGAGAGGCGTAGGCTGGTTGGTTCAGCGCCACTCACATGGAAACAGTTCTCCATGATCTTTTCGGAGAAGTATGTTCCTCAGTCCCACAGAGAGGAGTAGCGCAGACAGTTTGAGCAATTGCGCCAAGGAGAGTTGTCAGTTACTCAGTACGAGATAAGGTTTTACGAGTTGGCTAGACATGCTTCTGAGTTTGTCCCTACTGATAGGGAGAGGATTAGGAGGTTTGTAGATGGTCTTACTTATCAGCTTCGGATCTTGATGACCAGAGAGAGTGTCTGGATCTATATTTGAGCAGGTAGTTGACATTGCTCGGGACATTGAGTCGGTTCGTAGGCAGGAGTGTGAGGAGAGGGAGGTCAAGAGGCCTCGGGGACCAGGTAGCTTCAGTGGTGCCCCTTGTAGAGGGCAGTTTCAGCACAGCAGAGGTCGTCCATTTAGACCTCCACAGCCAGTTCGCTCAGCTTACAGTGGTGTATCTTCGGGGTAGGGTCCTCGTAGTTCTCATCAGGGACGTTCATCTTTTAGTGACCTTCCAGCTTAGAGCTCCGCCCAAGCATCATCTTATTAGGTTCTTCTATGCATGGTTCGTCTGGTGGTTATCATGGTGGCAGGGGTTCTCATCATTTTTCATCTCCAGCTTCAGGTAGTTTTTATGAGTGTGGAGAGTTTGGACATGAGTGGAGGCAGTGTCCCCTCCGTCCTAGTAGTTCATCTCAGCAAAGGGTTCAGCCCTCGGCTTCAGCCCCAGACGCTTCACTACCTACCCATGCAGCCAGGGGTGGTGGTCAGGCAGCTAGAGGCCGCCCTAGAGGGGGAGGTCGAGCAGGTGGAGGCCAGCCACGTATTTATGCACTTTCGGCTAGGCGTGATGCTATGGCCTCAAATGCGGTGATTACAAGTACTATCTCAGTCTTCCACAGTGATTCTTTGGCTTTATTTGACCCTGGTTCCACGTACTCTTATGTCTCATCCTATTTTGCTCACTTTCTGAATATGCCCCGTGAGTCCTTAGTTACGTCTGTTCATGTTTCGACTCTGGTGGGCGATACTATTGTTGTGGACCATATGTATCGGTCGTGTCTTATATCTATTGGGGGTCTGGAGACCCGAGTAGACTTGATGTTACTCAGTATGGTTGATTTTGATGTGATTCTAGGCATGGATTGGTTATCCCCATGTCATGTGATTGTTGATTGTTACGCTAAGACCGTGACCTTAGCTATGCCCCGAATTCTGAAAGTTGAGTGGGGAGGGTCTATAGAGCATGTACCTAGCAGAGTGATTTCTTATTTAAAGGCTCAGCGTATTGTTGAGAAAGGGTGTGAATCTTATCTTGATTTTGTGAGGGATGTTAGTAGTGAGACTCCTTCTGTTGATTCTGTTCCTGTAGTCCGTGACTTTCCGGATGTATTCTCTGCAGACCTGCCAGGTATGCCACCTGACAGGGATATTGATTTTGGTATTGACCTGGTGCCAGACACTCAGCCTATCTCTATTCCACCTTACCGCATGGCACCAGCGGAGTTGAAAGAACTGAAAGAGCACCTTTAGGAACTCTTAGATAAGGGGTTCATTCGGCCGAGTGTGTCACCTTGGGGTGCACCGGTGTTGTTTATGAAAAAGAAAGATGGCTCCATGCGTATGTGTATTGATTATAGGCAGCTGAATAAGGTTACGGTGAAGAACCGGTAACCCTTGCCTCGTATTGATGACTTGTTTGATTAGCTTCAGGGAGCTAGAGTGTTCTCCAAGATTGGCTTAAGGTATGGGTATCATCAGCTGAAGATTCGGAATTCTGACATTCCGATGACTGCTTTTAGGACTAGATATGGTCATTATGAGTTTCTGATTATGTCATTTGGGCTGACCAATGCCCCAGCCGCGTTCATGCAATTGATGAACAGTGTTTTTCAGCCTTACCTTGATTCGTTCGTCATTGTGTTTGTTGATGACATCCTGGTTTATTCTCGTAGCCAGGAGGAGCATGCCCAGCACTTTAGGATTATGTTACAGAGGTTGAGGGAGGAGAAACTTTATGAAAAATTCTCCAAGTGTGAGTTTTGGCTTGGTTCAGTAGCTTTCTTGGGGCACGTGGTGTCTCGTGAGGGTATTCAGGTTGATCCGAAGAAGATTGAGGCGGTGCAGAGTTGGCCCAGACCGTCCTCAACTACGGAGATCAAGAGTTTCCTTGGTTTGGCAGGATATTACCGTCGCTTTGTAGAAGGGTTCTCATCTATTGCTTCACCTTTGACCAGATTGACCCAGAAGGGTGCTCCATTCATATGGTCTGATGAGTGTGAGGAGAGCTTTCGGAAGCTCAAGTCAGCATTGACCACAGCTCCGGTTTTGGTTTTGCCTACTGGTTCGGGTTCTTATACAGTCTATTGTGATGCTTCTAGAGTTGGTTTGGGAGCGTTATTGATGCAGGACGATAGGGTGATTGCCTACGCGTCGAGACAGTTGAAGGTGCACGAGAAGAATTACCCAGTGCACGATCTTGAGTTAGCTGCCATTGTCCATGACTTAAAGATTTGGCGGCATTACTTGTATGGGGTGCAGTGTGAGATTTTCACCGACCATCGTAGCTTGCAGTATCTGCTGAGGCAGAAGGATTTGAATTTGCGGCAGAGGAGATGGTTAGGTATTTTCAAGGATTATGATATTACTATTTTGTATCACCCGGGAAAGGCCAATGTGGTGGCCGATGCCTTGAGTCGCAGATCCGAGAGTTTGGGGAGTCTAGCATACCTTTCAGCAGCAGAGCGACCTTTAGCACTTGATGTTCAGGCTTTAGCGGGTCAGTTGGTGAGATTGGATTTGTCAGACCCTCCGCGGGTATTAGCTAGCATGGCTTCCCGATCTTCTCTTTATGATCAGATTAAAATTCGCCAGTATGATGACCGACACTTGTTAGTTCTTCAGTATAGAGTCCGTTGAGGTGATTCCAGGGATGTGACTATTGGTGATGACGGTGTTATGAGGATGCAGGGCCATATTTGCGTGCCCAATGCGGAAGGGATTCGAGAGTTGATATTAGCAGAGGCTAACAGCTCGCGGTATTCTATTCATCCGGGTGCGGCGAAGATGTATCAGGATTTGAGACAGCAGTATTGGTGAGATATTGTTGAGTATGTAGCACAGTGTCTCAACTGCCACCAAGTCAAGTATGAACACCAGAGACCAGGTGGGTTACTTCAGAGGTTAGATATTCCGGAGTAGAAGTGGGAGTGAATCACTATGGACTTTTTAGTTGGGCTTCCACGGACTTCGAAGGGTTTGGATGCTATTTGGGTCATTGTGGATAGATTGACCAAGTCCGCGCACTTCATTCCTGTCAGCACTATTTATACTTCAGAGTGGTTAGCTGGTATTTACATTAAGGAGATTGTCCGGTTGCATGGAGTTCTGGTTTCTATTATTTCTGACAGAGGTAATCAGTTCACATCTCAGTTTTGGAGGACCGTACAGAGAGGTATGGGTACTGATGTAGAGTTGAGCACTGCATTTCATCCTCAGACCAACGGGCAGTCGGAATGGACTATTCAGATTTTGGAAGATATGTTACGGGCTTGTGTGATTGATTTTGGTGGTTCATGGGATCAAGTTCTGCCACTAGCGGAGTTTGCATATAATAACAGCTACCAGTTCAGTATTCATATGGCCCCGTGTGAGGCTTTATAAGGCAGGAGGTATAGATCTTTGGTTGGTTGGTTCGAGCCTGGTGAGTCTAAGTTATTGGGCACAGATTTGATTCAGGATGCGTTAGAGAAGGTGAAGTTGATTCAGGAGCGACTTCGCACGGCGCAGTCCAGGCAGAAGAGTTATGCGGACCGGAAGGTCCGGGATATGTCATTTATGGAAGGTGATAAGGTAATGTTGAAAGTATCACCCATGAAGGGTGTTATGAGGTTAGTAAAGTTGAGTCCTCGGTTTATTGGTCCTTTTGAGGTACTTCAGAAGGTTGGAGAGGTGGCTTACAGACTTGCCTTGCCACCCAGCTTATCGAGTGTTCATCCGGTATTTCATGTGTCGATGCTCAGGAAATTTGTTGGTGACCCGTCTCATGTGTTAGACTTCAGCACAGTTCAGCTCGAGGGTGATATGTCATATGAGGTCGAGCCAGTAGCAATTTTGGCTCACGAGGTTAGAAAGTTGAGGTCCAAGGATATAGCTTCAGTGAAAGTACAGTGGAGAGGTCAGCCAGTGGAGGAGGCTACTTGGGAGACCGAGCTGGATATGCAGAGTAAATATCCTCACTTGTTTGAGACTCCAGGTATGTTTCTAGACCCGTTCGAGGACGAACGTTTGTTTAAGAGGGGGAGAATGTAACGACCCGGTCTGTCATTACGTAGAACCTGCATTAAAATCTCTGTTATTGACTTGTCATAGGTTGGTTATACTGTTATTGATGTGTTAGAGTTGGTAGGTTTGAAATCGAAATGGTTGTAGTGACAGTTTAGCCACTTAGTCTTTAAAAATAGCCTTGAAATTGAAAAAGTCAACTGAGAGTTGACTTATTAGTAAACGACCTCGGAATGCGGATTTTATGGCTCGGAGATATTCGTTAGGTGATTTGGGACTTAGGAGTGTGATCAGAATACTTTTGTGATGTCCGGTGTAGGATTAGGCTTGAATTGGCGAAAGTTAATTTTTGGCAATTTCTAGTCGGCAGTGGAAAATAGGCTATCGGGGTCGGAATAGAATTCCAATAGTTGGAACAGGTTTGTAATGTCATTTTGGATATGTCTGCAAAATTTCAGGTCAATCGGAGTTGTTTTGGATAGTTTCGGTATCGTTGGTGAGTTTTAGAAATTTGAAAGTTCTTAGGCTTGAATCCGATGTGATTTTGGTGTTTTGATGTTAGTTTTGGTGTTCCGAGGGTGCAAATAAGTTTTAATGATCATATGTGACGTGTTGGTATGTTTGTTGGGGTCCCGAGGGGTTCGGGATTGATTTCGGGTGGTTAACGGACATTTTGGACTTAGGAAAAACTTATGTTTTTCTGGTTTTTGTGCAACAGAAATTTATTTAACGCGATCGCGAGGAATTGTCCGCGATCGTTCAAGGTTAAGGAGGACAGGGGGAAAATTGTGCATCGGGATCGCAGTGCGATCGCGTGGGTCGAGGTTCCATTGAATCGCTATCGCGTGGCTTGTGCTGCGATCGCATAGAGTCTTCTGAGGGCCTGGGAGATTTGTTCTTCGCGATCGCGTGAGTACTTCCGCGATCACTATGCATAAATAACTGGGCAGTTAAATTAAAACCCTTCCGCGACCATAACCTAATTTAACACTATTTTTGAACGGGAAGAAGCTTTTGAGGCGCTTTTGAAGAGGGAAAATCAGTGTTTATCATAGAGGTAAATATTTTGGACCTTAAAACTTGATTACATGTGATTAAAAAACATAATCTCAGTGTTTAATTCATGAAAATTAGTAGAAAAAGGTGGGGTTAGGGCTTGAGATTATGAGACCTTTAGGGGTCGATTTGAGGGGTCAAACGAACTCCGATTTTAGCGTTCTTTATATGTACGGACTCGTGAGATGATGAAAAATATTTTGGTATAAGATTTGTCGAGTTCCGATATGCGGGCCTGGGGGTCAGGTTTTGACCGATTTCGGGTTTTGTGCTTAAAAATCGATATTTTTCAATTGGAATTCATTCCTTAACTCATAATTTGATGATAAAAATCTGAACTTGGTAGATTTGGAGCATTTGGAAGTTGATTCGAAAGGCAAGTGTATTGCGGAATAGTTTTCGGGCTAGTTTGAGGTAAGTAATGTCTTTAAATCCTATCCTGCCTTTCACGGGTTTTGGAATGCAAAGATTGGAACTTTGGAAATATATTTCCTATTTAGGCAATTATTGAGTTGCGAAACCGATTTTTAAAGCCTATGCTTAATAGTATTGATATGATTTGGGATGTAAGCCATGTTTGGGGCCTAGTGCCGATCTGTTTACCCCTTGGGGGCTGTTTATACTACTTTCCTCACTTGATATGTTATGATTTTCACTCAGTCTTTTCTTGATAATTGTTTTGACACTCAGAGTATTTTGATACTATTTAGTGAAAATAAAACACTGTTCTGGGTCGAGAACCCGGTATATTTATGGCCTGAAGGGCATGTTGAGAGTGTCTGACTGAGTGAGGCTGCGGGCCATTATTGTGAGGATGTTGTGATATGAGAGAGGCAGCGGGCCAATATTGTGTGTGATTTATGCCATGGTGTGTCTTGTTATAGCGCTTGGGCTGTAGGAACCCCTCCAGAGTCTGTACACACCCCCAGTGAGCGTAGGTACCTAATGAGTGATGTTGCTCGCGGGGCTGATACTGAGTGATTGGGAGGTTGCCCGCGGGGCTGATACTGAGTGATTGTGAGGTTGCCTGATGGGCTGATACTGAGTGATTGTGAGGTTGCCTGATGGGCTGATACCGAGTGACTGTGAAGTTTTCTGATGGGCTAATACTGAGATATATGAAATTGTTACGAGAAATGATTATGGCCCGAGGGGCAGATTTATGATGATTTTACTAAGATTTTAAACTATGATTCACTTCGTTTTTCAAACTGATTTTTACTGAGAGTTTTATTGAGATATATTGAAATTATACTTGTTTCAAAGGATTTCTGGAATTTTTTTTCGAACTTATGTATTTGATGAATACTTTATGGTGACTTGGTGTTTTACTGTTTTTGTGAATTGGTGTATGTGTGTTGTGTGTTTCGTATTTCTCAGACTGTGATTTATTTTCATTACTACTGAGTTGGCGTACTCATCATTACTCCATGTGCCTCTGTGCACAGATCCAGGTACCGGATCGGAGCGGTAGCTGTCTCTGTTCGTTAGCAACAGTTTTACGGGATTTCGAGGTAGCTGTCCAGCGTCCACAGCTTCTCCATTTCCCTTCCTTATTTAGTTTTAGCATTTCATTCCTAGACTTTATTCAAGACATTAGTAGGGTTAGTTTTATTTCGTAGATGCTCATGACCATGTTGACTCCAGTCTTGGGAGGTTTTGTTTAGAGTTGTTTAGACTATTATTGGGGCGCTAAGACCTAAAGAAATTATTTTATGTTATGTTTGTTGTTTATTATTAAATTGTGAATTACTATAATGGAACAAATGCGTAGTAATGTGATGGTTGGCTAGCCTAGTTCCACGATAGGCGCCATCACAACCTGTTAGGATTTGGGGTCATGACATATTTATTTATATGATAAAATAATATTAATATTGAATCGGTTGATGAATTTAAAGTAACCAAGTTACTTCTAAACTTGCAATAATGAATAATTTAGTGAAGTATATAATATTTTATTTATAATTAGCTATTTTATGTTATGAGATATATGTATCTTACCTAATATATTTTCATAGATGATGTTCTTAGTGTCCGTTTCTTTACGTTGCTTCAGCTGATTTATCATGATCAGAATTTTTTTTATATTGATATTCCTCAGAAAACATGTTGCAACAAATATAGTCCAATGTTGAGCTATAAAATAAAAGTGTGATTTTATGAAGTTGGTATAAAAGATTTTGAGATAATGAGGATACAAATTCAACTACCATATATTTATAAATTATACCCAAACTATTATCGGAAAGAAAAGACAAAACAAATATACTCAATATGTTGATAGAATAGGTTTCTCGTTTGTTTCTTTCACTTATATGGATTATATTTTTTCCTTTTTCAATTCAAATATTTTTCTTAGACGAATTTATCAAGAGGACTTCCAGTGGCATTGGGTTTCTGCTATGTAAAATAAATATTCTAAATAATTCTACTCCTTACGGTAGGATCCCAAATGAACATGGACATTTAGAAACAATAAAATGCAGAAGTTCATGAAGATTTTGGAATTGTAACTCCTCTTATAAAAGCGTTTTCAAATATACAAAAAATCGGATTCATAAACCAAAAAGAATTTGAGTAGGAAACCATTTGTAGGAGACGACCGAATGTGAACAAGACTCCTATATGATTTTTTTATTTTTTTCAGAAAAGATATATATTATTAGTGCTTATATATTATTATGGTTTTATCCAACTTAAAATATACTTATCAAGGATAAAAAAGGCTAATAACATTTCGATATGGCTTTCGTGCTTTTAATATAGTATAGATATAGATATAGAATATAGATGATTGAATCGGTTAAGTATAGTAGACTATTATTTGTTACTGGAATTTTTCTGTCAAAGTGTTATGTAAAAGTTATGTGTACCACATGCCATGTTATCCTCAATTTAACAAAAGATTAAACTGATTCTATTATAACCGATTAAAATAACAGTAAAAACTAAGTAAAATGACCTATTTGGCATGTAATATGTAAAATCAACGTCGTTTATTGCTTTTTAGATGCTTTAATTTCGTAACTTATGTTGAAGCAATTGCACTGAAAAATTAGCCATAATATTCCAATTGAAGTGATTGAAAACCTAATAAAAAGGACATTTAAAATTGTATATTAGTCATAAAAACTTGGAATCATAATCATTTGTAACATATACGGTTACTAAATATGTGAAATAATACTTAGTAGATTTTTATTTTAGGAGAAAATATACAGTATAGCAGTTTTAAAAAGGGAGAATTACATTCTTTATCACTCGGCTCAATAGCCCATTAAAAAATGGCTCACGTTTGAAGCACTTACCCAGTATGGTCCATGTTGTATATAATGTGAAAATTACTTTTACCCATTAGCCCACTTCTTTTAATTTTTTTTCTTCTTTTCTCTGTTCTTCTTCTCCTCGTGTCCCAACTTTGCATCCCAAACTTTCTTCATCATTGTTATTCTTCATCAACACTCCTCTAGATTCAAAGCCGATAATCACTATTTGGATGAAGAAAAAAAAATACATAAAATAATTAATTTTTTGGAGTCATATGAAGATCACTTCCTTCAGTGGAGTGGAAAGAACTGTGTTTGCACTAAAGAGGTTCACTTGGTAGGTTGTTGGATCACTAAACTAGAGATAATGTATTTGAATGGTCTCAGTCTTATCCTCATTCCATGTGTAATTATAATTCCATTGGTTGATTAAAAACTTGGAAAGTATAAGTCACCATTAAAGGTGTTTCAAAGTTTCGATTTCAGAAATTGCATTTTTTGATTTGTTAGTTATTTGGATAGGGTATTGTCCCAATTGATTGGAATCATCAAGAGGAGTTAAAACTTAAATTTGAAGTGATTTGAAGTAGATTTAAGCTAGATTTGTATTAAATTTCAGAAGATTCCCAAGAAAGAAGAAGAACACGTGAAACTCCGTTGATAGGATCCATCTGTATAATAATGTATAAAATTGTAAATAGTGTATAATAGTGTATAAACAACCCTCATACACAATAATACATTATTTACATGTATTTGGTAAATTTCTCACATATTCTTCTTCTTCTACGCGTATACACATAGGTATCACGAACATTTTCTTTATAGTGCTTATACATCTTTACACACTATTATACAACTATATACATAAAGTACCTCTTTGTATAAAAGTGTATAAAGATCCCTGGCGAACTTCTTATACGATTTCACTTGCAATTCTTGTTCAAAATTAGTCTAAAACTCCATCAAATAATTTCAAACTTTGTACACACCCTACTTAGACTATTTCTAATAAGTTCAAACAATACCCACTCCAAATTTCTCACAAAATCATATTTAAAATTTAACAAGATTAGCATTGAAGAAGAAAAGATTTTAGGTTTCCCGCGTCTGATTTTTGCATTTTTGTAGATGGGATATGTATGTATAAACTTGAGGAAAAATAGGAGAATGGAAACTCAAGGATCTTTCACTTTCCCGAAGATTTGGAGAATTAAAAAAAATGGATATGAGTTTATTGATATTTGGCTACATATTTACAAACTTGTAACTGGCTAAAATATTGCAAGGTCACCTTATGGAGTGATCTATTGTGTAATTCTTCATTTTAAAAAATTTGGCAGAATATACATATTGTATACATATTTTTTATATTTCGGCCGACTGGCCAAATATGTATCACGCATAACAGTAAAAATTGCACGGGACGTCCTATTTGGTCGCCCCCAATTTAACATATACCCATATTTTTAAAATTATTTAACATATACCCTAACTTTTACAACTTCAGGCGCCTCCTTCTTCCTGATACATAAACCTCAACTTATTTAGTGTTGAAGTTTTTACAAACGAACTAAATAACTTCAGCATCTTCTACTGAAGTTTTTGAAAAGGCTTTATTGCAAAACTAAACTTAAGACTAAAGTTTTTACAAATGAACTAAATAACTTCAGCATCTTCTGCTGAAATTTTTGAAAAAGTTTTATGACAAAACTAATTAATCCAGGACAAAACTTCAGCTTATTTAGTGCTGAAATTCTTACAAATGAACTAAATAACTTCAGCGTCTTCTGCTGAAGATTTTGAAAAAGTTTTATGACAAAATTAATTAATCCAGGATAAAACTTCAACTTATTTAGTGCTGAAGTTTTTACAAATGAACTAAATAACTTCAGCATCTTCTGCTGAAGTTTTTGAAAAAGCCTAGAATGCTGAAGTTTGTGTGATTGCCTTTGCTACTTCAGGCCCGTATGCCTGAAGTTTATGCGAGAAGTGGGTGCGCTTGCAATTTTTTTTACAAAGCGGATATAAGTTAAAACATGACCCAAAAAGGAGTATAGATGCAAAAGCACCCGCATAACATGACAAACATGCAAAATGGGTCCAGGAATCAGCCCATCCCATTCAGCATCATAACATATTGGCCCAAGTCCAAATTGCCACTTGCCAGCTAGCAAACCTCTAGTTCATAGACGTTTAGAAGGGGCGATTTGCACAAATAGCACTTCGGTGTGACTCTTGATTTTTTGACCCACTTATCTCATAGACAGAACTTCAAGTTTAAAAAGTATTGTCCTTTGCTCGCCCCATAACTTTTGACCTTAAAGGTTTACCATGGAGCAAGGGGGACTCAAAAAATCAATACCATCCACTTTTAAGGTCATTGAATGTAATTTCCTGTGTTAGAAGAGTAATTCATAAAAAATAAGTTCATACACTTCAATAATGGAATTCATCTAAGTGTTATTCCTCTTCTCTTCTTCACTTTTTCAACTAAAACTATTTCGTTTGACAAAAAGATTCTCAATTCAGTCTAGCCTCTTACTTTCTCCGTCATAGTTCAAAATAATAATTGGAAATAATAGAAAAATAATCTCCCGTTCTTAAAAGAAATAGAAAAAGAATCAAGTCAATCTTTAGACGTTTGAAACATGACATGTGACCATACTAATAGTCCATTTGGCCAAACTTCTAAAATCAGCTTATTTTGAGAAGTGCTTTTCTAAAGGTATTTTTAAAAAAAGTGCTTTTGGTGAGAAGTAATTTGTGTTTGGCTAATTAATTTGAAAAACACTTTTAAGCAATAATTAGTGTTTGGCCAAGCTTTTGAAAACTGCTTCTAAGTGTATTTTTCTCAAAAGTGCTTCTTAGAAAAGTGCTTTTGGAGAGAAGCTACTTTTTTCTGCTTCTGCTTCTCCTCAAAAGCACTTTTTTCCATCCAAAAGCTTGGCCAAACACCTCAATTTTTGGCCAAAAGTGCTTTTGGCAAAAAAAAAACACTTTTGGCCCAAAAAAAAGCTTGGCCAAACAGGCTATAACTCAAGTATCGTCAGATAGGACAAGATGTGCAAGATTTTTAATTATTTGAAAAGACTATTTAGGGTGTGTTAGGTATAACAGAAAATGTTTTCCGTGAAAAATATTATTCAAGAAAATGTTTTCATGAAAAATAAATAGTAATCTTATTCATTTTCCGGTGTTTGGTACGCAAATTAAGGAAAATATCTTTTCAAGAGTATTCATAAATAATTTAGATACAATAAACGTGGAGTCATAAACTTTCGAACCAACAACCTTCTGAACCCACAAATTATATATATATATATATATATATA
>ML256801.1:5156-23554 GCA_005239495.1 Nicotiana undulata
TCATTCCGTGCCGAGTGATTGTGAGGTTAAACACGAGGGGACATTCCGTGATGAGTGTTATTATATATATGCACGAGGGGACATTCCCTGCCGAGTGATTGTGAGGTTATGCACGAGGGGACATTCCGTGCCGAGTGACTGTGAGGTTATGCACGAGGGGACATGCCGTGCCTTTCCTGTTCATTATATGTTTGAGAAGCTATATTTCTGCCTTGTCTTCACATTTCATTTATTACCTTGTACTGCTGTGCTAGCATACTGTTACCCTATCTCCCCTGCATGTTCTCCCCGTATCTGTCTTACTTGCTCATTTCTGTTGCCATTTTTCCTGCTATTATATAAAATTGCACAGGTACATATGTTGTGTTGGTCCTAGCCTCGTCACTACTTCGCCGAGGTTAGGCTCGACACTTACTCAGTACATGGGGTCGGTTGTACTGATGCTACACCTGCACTTCTTTATGTTGTGCAGACTACGCAGCCGGACCCGGAGATCACTGACGATCGGAGCATCTCATTCAGTCACACAGGAGACTCGAGGTAGACCCGCAGACGTTCGTGGGCCTTGACGTCACCTTCTACTTTCCACTTTCAGCTCTGTCTTACTTTGTATTTCAAAGACAGTCTTATGTATTTATTTCAGACCTTTTGTTTGTAGTAATCTCTTAGATAGTCCGTGAGTATGTGACACCATTCTGGGATTTGTTTATGGGTTTTATTTCGAAAGTGCTATGTTGTATTTTGGTTATTTTGTTAAACTTCATGTGGTAGGCCATCGAAGCTTCGTATTTGTTGTTAATGAGTTTTATTCAGTTCAAACATTGGCTTGTCTAGCGGGTTCAACGTTAGACGCAGTCATGGCCCGAAGGTGGGATTTCGGGTCATGACAGATTCATTTCGAGATACTCAGATAGGAGTCGGCAATTCTTCTCACTACTTAAGAAGAAGAGCAATTTTGCACGAACTCCGGAATGCCAGCAGGCCTTGGAGGAACTGAAGCTGTATTTTTCGAGCTCGCCGCTGCTTCATACCCTGAAAGGGCGAACTATTTTACTTGTACTTGGCAGTATCTGAGATAGCAGTAAGTGGAGTCCTGGTTCGAGAAGAACAAGGTACGCAATTCCTTGTCTATTATGTTAGTCAGACCTTAGGTGAGGCCGAAACTAGATATCCGCACTTAGAATAAGTAACGCTTGCTTTAATAAGTGCCTCTAGTGAACTAAAACCATATTCCAATGTCATCCGATATGCGTTGTGACAACTTATACTCTTCGAAATATTTTACACAAACCCGAGCTTTCAGGTCGATTGGCCAAATGGGCCGTGGAAATCAGTGGAGTACCATATTGAGTATCGACCCTGAACCGCCATCAAGTCTCAAATCTTGGCAGACTTCGCGCCTGCTAATAAAATTGGGTACATCTTCGGGAGTCTGGACCTTCTTTATGGACGGTGCTTCGAACGTGAAGGAGTCCGGACTAGGCATCATGCTAAAATCACCCACGGGTAATACAGTTACACAGTCTATCAGAACTGCAAAATTTACTACCAATGAGGCCGAATATGAGGCCATGATTGCAGGTCTTGAACTAGCTTAAAGTTTGGGAGCGAAGATCATAGAGGCCTAGTGTGATTCCCTCCTTGTGGTAAAACAAGTTAACAAAACTTTTGAGTACGAGAGGATCGAATTCAGAGGTACTTGGATAAACTTTAGATGACTCTACATCGATGTAAGGAATGGACCTTGCAATATGTACCTCGAGAACAGAAAAATGAAGCCGACGCTATTGCCAATCTAGGCTCATCGGTCGAAGATGACAAACTCAACTCGGGGACTGTCTCGAAGAAGGCCACGCCAAAATAAACTCCACGAGTTTGACCTAGGATTGGAGAAACAAGTACATAGAATACTTAAAGTCGAGAGCTCTGCGCACAAAGGCAGCATCGTTCACTTTGTCTGAAGACGGAATGATGTTTAGAAGGATGTTCGATGGACCCTTGGAAATATGTTTGGGATCGGGAGATACCGACTACGTCCTACGGGTAGTTCATGAAGGCACTTGTGGAAATCATTCCGACGCCGAATCGTTAGTTCACAAAGTAATCATAGCGGGGTACTACTAGACCGATATGGAGAAGGACGCAAAGGAGTTCGTTCGAGAATGCGACAAATGCCAAAGGTATGCGCCAATGATTCACCATCCCGGAGAGCAGCTCCATTCGGTCTTATCCCCGTGGCCGTTCATGAAATGGGGAATGGACATCGTCATCCCTCTTCTAGTGGCCCTAGGTAAAGCTCAGTTTATTTTATTTATGACTGATTATTTTTCTAAGTGGGTTGAAGCACAAGCTTTCGAGAAAGTCAGAGAAAAAGAAGTCATAGACTTCATTTGGGACCACATCATATGTTGATTCAGGATGCCATCCGAGATCGTATGTGACAATGGAAAATAATCATCGGCAGCAAAGTGACTAAATTTCTCGAGGATCACAAGATCAAAAGAATCTTATCGACGCCTTATCATCCCAGTGGGAACAGACAAGCCAAATCAACCAACAAAACCATCATTCAGAACCTTAAGAAGAGATTGACCGATGCCAAAGGGTAGTAGAAAGAGATATTTCCCGAGGTTCTATGGGCATACCGCACAACAATGAAATCCAGTACCGAAGCAACTCCATTCTCGTTAGTTTATGGCACCGAAGCCCTGATCCCAGTCCAAGTCGGAGAACCTAGCATCAGATTTCGATATGCAACAGAGGAGTCAAATAACGAGGCCATGAATACGAGCCTAGAATTGTTGGACGAAAGACACGAAGCTTCCATGGTCCGATTGGCCGCCCAAAAATAACGGATCGAAAGGTACTACAATCGAATAGCCAATCTTCGACATTTTAACATCGGGGACTTGGTACTGAGAAAAGTCACCCTCAACACCCAAAATCCAAATGAAGGGAAACTGGGTCCGAACTGGGAAGGACTGTACCAGGTTCTCGAAATCATCGGAAAAGGATCCAACAAGCTCGGCACGATGAGCGGCGAACAACTATCGAGCAATTGGAACGTACCGCACCTAAAATGGTACTATTGCTAAGGTACAACCCCTTCCATTTTCATTTATATTTTAAACTAACTCTTGCAGGTGTTCGGTCAGAAACAACAATGGACTCCTCGACACGAAGTCTTCAGGTCTGAAAGCATGCGTTACACTCTTTTTCTCTTAGATCGGTTTTGTCCCAAATGGGTTTTTCGTCGAGGGTTTTAACGAGGAAACCATTAATCGTGCTAACTTAGAGAAATTCAACAATATCTGAGGCTTCTTTACAATCAACCTCGAATACTGAAGGGCATTACCCTCTAATGTCAACTTTGTTGCAAGGAAATTACTTCATGGCATCAAGGTCTCGATAGAAAAATTTGTAAGGGCCAAACGGTCAAACGAACCGTGTCCACGTAGTTTGCTCGAGCCCTGGCACAGAACATGTACGCATGTATAATCAATCATAAGAGAAGTATTTTCCCTTGCCAATATCTCATGCCTTAGAAATTTTTTCCTACTTTACGATTTCATACTCTCGATCTATTATGTAAACAAGCTTAAGGGCCGATCATAACTGGAGTTCGGATATTTAACCCCACACTCAGGGATTGCCGTCTGAAAAATAAACGAGACCGAATTATGAAAACTTCTAGATCATAAGACCTTTTAGGCAACTCTTGATCTTTATAGTCCACGATCACCCCACTCGGGAACTGACACTTCGCGCAAGCTCGAAGTGAAACGAGAAAATAAGCCCAAGGGGCAAATCCCAAAGTAAAGAGGCTACGACTTAACATGGTTCGAAGACGTCTAAATTCCGTAACAAAACATTGTATTGGTAAAAAAGATCTTCACACGTGTAATCGTCGTGATGATTTAGCAATCTATGTGGAACAATGAGAACATGACAACTGGACGGGACTTTATGAAGAGGTATGAAACAAAGAGGCACAAAACAACATACCCACGGGGTAATCATATACGGGAATCTCAACCTAATTGAGAAGATGAAGAGGCACAGTCAGAATGAATCCAGGCATAATAAAGGGCAAATTTGGAGATCTTCAATTAATGAGCCAAACATTACATAACCTTCACGCGACAGTTACAGATAATCATCGTAACGTTATATTAATGCCATTATTAGTCATTAATGCTCAATCACTGGAAAGGGTAGACGTTATATTAAGAAATTCCCTATATAAGTGATTAAAATATAACTTGTAAAAACACTTTCGAACCGCTATTGCAATACTTACTTTTTACGCATCTTACTAATTTCTATTTAAAAATTTACTTGCAATTATTAGTATATCCTTCGGTTATCAGAAACCCGTGTTCTTCTTAAATTAGCTTTGACAGAGAATCTAATTCTTTGGTTAAACAAATTGGTTCCATTACCGGGAAGCTGATAATCTTTGTTCTTTCTCAAATAACATTCAGTGAATTATGTTGAATGCCAACGACAACAACCAAAAAAAGGTTTGGAACCCCAGAAAGATCCGCGACTCACAACAATAATCTCAATGGAAATGAACAAGCAGAAGAACATGATACTGTGAAACAAATGGTGGGTGAGTATGTGACTCAAGCCTTACAAGCTTTCATGAGGGGACTGCCAACTGCATCACCTACACCTCCTCTTAACAACACTATAACTGTGGAAAATCCAAAATCCGGGTTAGCAAACTCTGGAAGTGGAGGCACTCCAAATGAGTCCCTCGAAGCAAGACCAGGTATGCCCAATAATCCATAATTACAATCTTTCTTACTAACTCTGCAGAAACAGGTGAAGGAACAAAACGATTGAATCGAGCAAATTCCTGGAGTACCACCTGTTATCAAATGCATTGACGTTGATAGATATTCTCAACAACCTTGGAATCCAAGTGCAACACCCTTGCCTATTCCCAAGAAATACAAAATGCCTGATATTCCCAAGTATGACGGGACAACCGATCTACATGATCATGTGAGTGCTTTTACCACCGGAGTAAAAGGCAACGACCTAAGTAAACAAGAAATTGAGTCAGTACTAGTCCAGAAGTTCGGAGAAACACTCACCAAAGGAGCACTGACCTGGTATTCTCTTTTACCTGAAAATTCTATTGACTCTTTTGCCGAGCTTGCAGATTCTTTTGATATGGACATATGTAAAGTTAATTTTCTGATAAATGAAAGTGGAAGTTTATCGAAAAAAATAAAAAAATTAAAAGCGCATTCCGGTGCGCAAAAAGTCAAAAAGAGAATGGAAGACATATTTAAAATAAAAAAAGGATACGCGGAGTTGCTTCGTGAATTTGTAGACATGTTTCAACGGGAAAGAATGCTACTACCAAGGGTAACTGACAATTGGGCAGCCATGGCATTTGCAAGCAATTTAAATGACAAAAGTTCAGAAGCCACGCGAAGACTCAAGGAAAGCTTGAGAGAATTCCCAGCCACGACGTGGAACGATGTCTATAACACGTACAACACTAAGCTACGAATAGAAGAAGACACCATTGCTCAGTCAAAAGCTGAAGATCGAACAAGTTTTAGACGCTCCGAACCAGAAAGGAGAACAGGTAAGAACATGTACGACCCTTATATGGGACCTTCGGGTCGAGAAAATCGTCCCAGGTTTGAAAACACCTGGTCAGAATATAGACCATCAAATAGAGATACAATTTCATCCTCATCAAGATTCTGAAAGGATCGGGATGAACGAAATAGAGGTAATACAAGAATTGGAGACTACAACTTCAATGTAAGTACTTCTGAATTAATTTCAGTACTGAGAAATATGGGTGATAAGGTTTGATGGCCCAAAGAAATGAGGTCGAACCCAAATAAAAGGAATCCATACTTCTGGTGTGAATTCCATACCGATCATGAGCACAGAACATCAGATTGCAGATTTTTGCAAGGGGAGGTAGAACAATTATTAAAACAGGGCTATCTAACAGAATTGTTTAGTGAAAAAGGTAAACATGCATATATGAAGAACAGGAAGGAGCCCCCAAAACCACCATCTCCAAAGCGAACAGTGAACGTGATACATGGAGGCGAGGAGGTGAACGGAGTCATCTGCAAGAGAACAACAAAATTCACGATTACGCAGGGGAAGCGGATTCGTGAAGAAGTGGAAGACAATATATCATTCGACGATGCAGATATCAACGGATTAATGCTTCCACACAATGACACATTGGTAATATCCCTACTTATACATGACACTAACATAAAAAGAGTGTTGATTAATCTAGGTAGCTCAATCAACATCATTTTGTCGTGAGTTGTGGAAGAAATGCTAATGGAGGATCAAGTAATCCCAAAAGCATGAGCCTTAGCTGGGTTTGACAATTCCACGGTCATAACAAAAGGGGAAATTGAGCTTAGCTCTTACGTAGAAGGAGTAATAAAAAATACTAGATTCCAAGTCATTGATACTGATATGGCCTATAACGTAATCATGGGGAGACCATGGATTCATGACATGAAAGAAATACTATCTACCTTACATCAGGTAATAAAATTCCCTTCCAACTGGGGAATTCAACAGATTCGAGGCGATAAACAAACCCCCAGGAATATAAATTTCGTAGCATACTCTAACAAAAAAGAAGAAGCGGAAAAATAAGAAGACAAGGAAATCACCCAAACATGTATGGAAGCAAGTGTTGCTCAAATAGGTACGGAAGAAAATGCTATCCAAACAGGTACGGGGGAAGATAGCCACGAGAAGGTGAATCAAGTCACCACGGAAGAAGTATCAAAACATACGGACATGGATTCCAGACCTGATGTCATTCAGGAACTAGAAGAGGACGAGCATATCAAAACAACTACGGAAGAACTCGAAGCTGTTCCACTGTTCGAGCAAAAGCCTGAACAAAAAGTTCACATAGGCACGAGGCTAAGCCTCAGTAGACGAGGTAAGTTAATTGAATATTTAAAGGCTAATACAGATTGCTTTTCTTGGTCCCATTCAGACATGACAGGTATTCCTCCGGAGGTGATGACTCATAAACTAAATGAAGATCCGTCCTTCGTGCCTGTCAAGCAAAAGAAAAGAAAACAAGGACCATTCAAGAACCAAGTGATCGACGAAGAGGTACAGAAACTCTTGAAAATTGGTTCAATACGTGAGGTAGCATATCCTAATTGGTTAGCCAATACTGTAGTGATGCCTAAAAATAATGATAAATAGAGAGTATGCGTAGATTACATAGATTTAAATAAATCATGCCCTAAAGACTCATTTGCATTACCACACATAGATCAAATGATTGATGCTACTGCAGGTCATGAATTGTTAAGCTTTCTAGATGCGTACTCTGGTTATAATCAGATAAAAATGGATCCCTCAAACAAGGAAAAAACTTCCTTTATTACCAACATGGGGACTTATTGTTACAAAGTCATGCCTTTTGGCCTGAAAAATGCTGGAGCCACGTATCAAAGGCTGGTGACCAAGATGTTCCAGGAACATCTGGGGAAAAAGATGGAGGTCTACATTGATGACATGTTGGTGAAATCAACACAAGCGAATGATCATTTTCAACATCTTTCAATTACCTTCGAAATCCTACGCATGTATAATATGAAACTAAATCCAGAAAAATGTGCCTTTGGTGTAGAATCAGGTAAGTTTTTCGGGTTTCCTTGTACCAAATATAGGAATAGAAGTAAATCCTACTCAAATTAAAGCTATTGATGAAATACCCAATATACTTACGAGTAAAAAAGACGTTCAAAAACTAACAGGAAGAATTGAAGCCTTAGGAAGATTTATCTCCAGGTCCTCGGAGAAGAGTTTTAAATTTTTCCCAGTTCTTAAAAAGCAGAATCAGTTCGAATGGACTGAAGAATGTCAACAGGCTCTCAAAGATTTGAAGGCCTATCTATCAAAACCCCAGTTGCTGTCTAAGCCGAAAGAGGGGGAAAAGGTGTATGTCTATCTTGTCGTTGCAGAAATTGTCGTAAGTGCAATATTGGTAAGAGAAGACAAAGGTAAACAATCTCCAATTTATTATGTAAGCAAGTCTTTATTAGATGCTGAAACTAGATATCCACATCTAGAAAAATTAGCCTTAACTTTAATAATGGCAGCTAGAAAGTTAAGACCATATTTTCCATGCCATCCAGTCACTGTTGTGGCCTCATACCCATTGAGAAATATTCTGCATAAACAAGAATTATCAGGAAGATCAGCCAAATGGGCAATAGAATTAAGCGAGCATGACATAATATATCAGCCTAGGACTGCTATAAAGTCTCAAATTTTAGCTGATTTCATCGCTGATTTTAATACTAGCATAATCCCTGAGGCGGAAAGAGAGTTACAACTCTTTAACGGGGCTAATCCAGGAATATGGACCCTATTTACTGGCGGCTCTTCTAATGTAAAAGGAGTCGGCTTGGGAGTTGTTTTAATATCACCTACGAGCGAAAAGATACGACAAACTATTAAATGTTATCCCATAACTAACAATGAAGCAAAGTACGAAGCTGTCATTGCAGGGCTTGAACTGGCACGAGAACTCTCAATCGAGCAAATCGTGATCAAAAGTGACTCTTAACTAGTGGTGAACCAGATGCAGGGGACTTACACCGCTAGAGAGACCCGGATGCAACAATATCGTGAAAAGGAACGATACCTAGTAAGACAATTCCAGTCATGGAAAGTTATGAAAATACCCAGGGAGGAAAATGCAGAAGCGGATGCATTAGCTAACCTCGCAGCAGTTGTAGAAGTGACAAATAAAGACAATGAAATTGTCATTCACCTCTTTTATTCAGCAATTGACCAGGATAAAAGTGAGGTAACATTTAACCATTTAACCTGGGATTGGAGAAACAAAATTTTAAACTTTTTGCAGAATGGCACCATACCCGAGGATAAGAAAGCAGCTCAAGCGATTCGACAAAAAGCTACACGGTACTGCCTCATTCGTGACACATTATAGCGCAAAATGTTTGGAGGTCCCTTAGCTAAGTGACTCGGACCCAATCAAACAGATTTCATCATGAAGGAAGTACACGAAGGACACTGCGGAAACCACTCAGGAGCAAGATCCTTAGTCAAAACCCTAATCAGAGCAGTGTACTATTGGCCCAAAATGGAAGAAGAGGCTGAGAGTTTCATAGCTAATTTGACAAATGCCAACGATTTACTAACAACATGCATCGACAAACGGAGCTACTTCACCCAGTGATATCGCCATGGCCATTCATGAAATGGGGAATGGACATAGTGGGACCCCTTCCCCCAGCTAAGAGAAAGGTACGGTTCTTACTCGTATTAACTGATTGTTTCAAAAAGTGGGTGTAGGCAAAAGATTTTAAACATGTGCGAGAAAAACAAGTGAAGAGCTTCATATGGCGAAACATAATATGCCGCTTTGGAATAACGAAGGAGATTGCATGTGACAATGGCCCACAATTCATAGGCTCACAAATAACAGAATTCTTCAAAAGTTGGAAAATCAAGAGAATCACTTCATCACCATATCACCCCGTGGATAATGGGCAAGCCGAGTCAACAAACAAAATCATCGTTAACAACCTAAAGAAACGATTGGAAAGAGCCAAGGGAAATTGGCCAGATGAGCTACCGGCGGTATTATGGGCTTACAGAACTACTGCAAAAACCGCTACGAGAGAGACTCCATTCACACTTGTTTACGGCTCGAAAGCTTTAATACCGGTGTAAATTGGAGAACCAAGCACAAGGTTCACAACAGCAATGGAAGAATCAAACAACGACGAGTTGAGGACAAATCGTGACATGCTCGAGCAAAGAAGAGAAGCTGCACTAATACGTATGGCAGACCAAAAACAAATTATAGAGAGATATTACAACAGAAAATCTCACCTCAGATATTTCAAAATTGGGGAATTCGTTCTAAAAAAAGTCTTCCAGTCAACGAAGGAAGCTGGTGCAGGAAAGCTAAATCCGAATTGGGAAGGACCTTACAAAGTCCGTGGCATTTCTGGAAAAGGCGTTTATGAGCTGGAGGCTATGGACGGGAGAATCCTACAAACTAGTTGGAATGCTGTTCATTTGAAGAAGTACTACTTCTGAGTAAAAGGAATACCCCCGGTCAGGTATCATTAAGTTCGATTTTACTTTTGTACAGTTAAAATTATACTAACCATTTTAGATGATAGGCAAAAAGCTAACCCATCACCAGATGATGACATTAGACCTGCAAAGACACGAGGAAGTAACTGAATTCCCAGTCTAGGATTACAACTTTATGATGGACGTTTTAAAGGGTTAAGCAGTCATCATCTAAAAACTATATACCTTCAAGTCCCCTATGTTTTTCTTTTTCAGGAAAAGGACCACAAGGAAGGAGTAGTCAAGTGCTCGAGATTTTATTTTTCAAAGCTCAAACACTTGGGGGACTATACAGTATGGAAGACAAAGATGAAGCAAATAAGACTATCAAAAAGTCAAAGCTCGATCCTGAAGATCCATCTTCCCAACAAGTCAATTACTATGAGCAAAATCAAAGAGCCAAAGACTCAAAACACAAAGCCTGGCTCAAAAACCTTCGAAAAACATATTCGTAAATGTAAACGAGTGTTCCGGTTAAAAGCAGAACATTAGTTATGGGTAAAAATACACATCCTTGTACTTACTTAGAAACTGTTGTAAATGAAAACAGTTATGAATGAAAGATCATCATCCTTGTACTTACTCAAAAACTGTTGTAAATGAAAACAATTATGAATGAAAGATCATTATCCTTGTACTTATTCATAAAACTGTTATAAATAAAAATAGTTACGGATGAAAAATCATTATCCTTGTATCTATTCAGAAAACTGTTATGAATAAAAACAGTTACGAATGAAAGAGAATTACCCTTGTATTCATTTAAAAACTGTTATCAATAAAAAAAGTTATATACTTAAAAACTGTTATAAACAAAAACAGTTATTCCCTTGTACTAGTTCGAAAAAACTGTTGCACAAGAAAAACAGTTACGACTACAAGTTCATATCAAATCTGTTGAAAGAAAAACAGTTACAAAACGAGTTATAGACGGTACATAAACACATGTGAAATATTACGAAAACTTTCTCCAAAACATTGTTAAAGAAAAACATGTGAAATTCCTATCTCCCTTTTGTATATTTACACCATTATGAAGTTGAGACGTCTACTTCATTAAGTGTCGATAAAAAAAGGGCCCTCTTTTATAAAATCGTGCCTGTTATGAAAAGGTACGAACAATCTAAGCATTATTTAATGCAAAATCAAAAACTCAGAGGTAAAACAAAAACCTCAAAAAGAAAGCATGCAAAAACTTAAGAGTGAAACAGAAACTCAAAGAAAGTTAAAGACATGCTAATATTGATATTAATATATTACGGCAAAATAAACTAAGTGTTAACTTAGTCTATGCCGGTTAATTTTTACATTGATTTCCCCTAAGTTGTCAGTTGGGGACTTACACAGGATCCAAATTTACCCACGATGGGACTTGGGGTAACCACCAAATGATACAAAAAAAAAAAGAACCAAGTTCTTTAAACTTTTTCAGATGGGGGGTTGTCTTTGCTGGCAGGAGGAGCAACTTGAGATGGAGAGACACGAGCAGCAGGGACCTCAACCTCTGGTGAGGAAATATTTTGACTTTGCTGAGACTTCTCAACTGTCTCTTTGGTTTTAGCAATTTCGGCTTCCAAGTCAAAACCCTCTTGTCCCCTTTCCGTCAATGTGTCAAGACGGGCGTTCAGATAAGCCCAACTACCATCAACGACTGATTTATCTTCAAGAGCTTCATAATCCTTCTCCCACTATTCAGCTTCAGCTCTTAACTCATCTCGTTCAGCCACAACAACATCGTGAGAGGTCTGTAAAGGAGCAAGAGATCTTTCCAGAAAATGGACCTTCTCTAAAGAGTTACAGAGGTCTTCCTGGGTTTGGGTGAGCAATTGAAAAAGTTCACCGGAATACACCTCCTTTTGGTCCAACAAGGCTTTCAGGCTCTTAATCTCCTCTGTGGCACGGGAAAGCTGCTCTGCAAATGAAGACTCTAATACACTCTTGTCCTTGCCTACCTGGTTCGAAAATGCCTTCTCAACGGCCAGTTCTGCTGCAACAACTCTAACACGCTGCTCCAAGGTACATTTTTCCTCCTCCATTGCCTCCATGTCTAGCTGCAAACTCTCGTACTACTCCTTCCAATTGATAGCCTCGGTTTGGAAATCCTTTGCTGTTTGCTCTATCTGAACGACCCTCTTCATTAACTCTGTGCCTACAAGATTGATATACATAAAAGAGATAAATTAGATATGGTAAGAGCATATGTAAGTACGTATGAAAAGCAAGTTTTACCTTTAAAGATGACTGCACACTCTCGTTCATCCAAGTCATGGTACTGTGGCTTTCCAACTTAGACCTTTTAGTCGGGCCTATCAATGGCTTTAACCATACATCAGCCTGGCCCGAAATTTTCAAGAGGCTGCCCGTTGTTGGGAATTCTATTATAACTTTCCTCATCTCCCCCTACTGGAAGACCCTACTTCTACAACAGAAGGCACGGAAACGGGGGCAGATAAAGGAGCCACGGGCAAAGTAGGCTAGGAAGTAGAAACAACCACGGGAACAAAAACAGCAGCGGGAGCAGGAATAGCCATGGGAGCAGAAACAATAACATGAGCAATTGAAGGAAACTCTTTAGAAGCATGAGGAGACAAAACAACAAGAGGGACTTCATCAGAAATAGTACCAAAACCTTCACGGAACAGGAGATCAACGGATTCACGAACAGGAGAGGGAGTCACATCCTCAGGGGCGAACCCTCCTCTTCCTCTTCCTCCTCCTCCTATAAGGTCCTGGACCCACTTGATTTTCTTTTCGATGAGGAGGAACTAGTAATGATCTCCTGGGCCTTTTCCAGGGACAATCTTGAAGCGAACACAGCCACAACAGAAATACCACGAGCAACAAACCTACCAAATAAAAGGGGTCAGGTAAAACTTAAAAGAAGAAAGAAGTAAAAACAAAAAAACTTTGCTCACCGTGGGTCTTAACCTTCCAGCCAAACCTCCCAGAGAGGTATTTCCACGAACGTTCTTCTAACGGAGCAATCAACAAGAGTTTTTCTACCCAATCTCGGAAACCTGAGACATTCTCAATGATTCCCATGATTGCTGCAAAGAAAAGAAACAGTTACGGTACTGATAAAGTATCAAAAGCAAAGGAGAGGAATGTGAGCAAATCTATACTCACGTGCAAGATTCCACTTCTCAGGGAAGGGGAGATTTTCTTCACCTACTAAACCTGCAGTAGGGACAACAACATATTGAAGATACCACCCTCGGTCTTTATCATCATCGGGAGTAACTAACACCCTTTTACTCCTCGCCGTAAGAGTAAACACTCCTTGGCGAAACAACATCGGAGAATAGAGGTGAATAAGATGATTAAAAGTGAAGGGTACAGAAGCTAAATGGCCAAATACCTGAGGCACACGACAACTCTCCAAACAAGAGGACTGACTTGTCCCAGACAAATTTTGAAGAATCGACAAAACTCGATGATAACAAGGCCGATAGGAGGCTTGAATCTTAATATGAAAGGGTAATTATAAACATACGAATACCCGGTCTTGTAAGAGGTTATACTTGGTTATTGCCAGGAACAATAACAGGAAAATCAGGCTTCCAAGAACAATCCCTGCGTACAAGAGGCACCATGCCCTATTTGAGTAGGATAAAGTTCGACACTGTCATGCGAAGACATTGAAGAAAGTTGTTCATTCATGGTATGACTATCCTTGGAAAAAGAAAACTCCATAGGGATAATTTCATCGACCCTCGGCTCGCGAAGCGGTTCACTATGTCCTCTACTCTTTGACAAAGATATCGAATCCCTATCCCCCGAAGAAGATAAAGAAACAGAAGACCTAGAAGAAGATGTGGGAGTAATATGAGAAGAAGAAGCACCACTGGAAGGAGTAGAACCTAAACTTCTAAGCCTACCGCCTCTCCTACTTCGAGTTGGAGCAGAAGAGGGAGTCAATTCATCAACATTAATGACTCTCTTAGATTGCTGGTTTGAAGAAGACATATTTACGAAGACAAAGAATTTACAAACAAAGAATGAAGGTTAGAAGTTTTTCGTGAAAGTAAATAAAGGAAAAGGGGTCTTTATACTCGAAGGCAACCGTCAAAAAATGGAAAAAATAGTGATGTGAAAGTCATAATTGAAGCTGTCACTTCGTGATTGATGAAGCCGCAAAAAGCCCTAAAAGGCGCTGAATAATTATAGAACCAACCCGGGAATGCCACGTGGCACGGGCATTAAATGGAAGTGACAAGCGACACCTACGTTCAGAGATGGATATAATGTTACGAGTGAAGTGGCGGCAAAATATTCCCGCCATAAATGAGTATCCACTTACCAAATATTAATCGATAAATAAATGGTAAATGGGGGACTATCTGTATTGGTAAAAAAGAGCTTCACACGTGTAATCATCGTGATGACTTAGCAATCTATGTGGAACAATGAGAACATGACAACTGGACGGGACTTCATGAAGAGGTACGAAACAAAGAGGCACGGAACAACATACCCACGGGGTAATCAGATACGGGAATCTCAACCTAATTGAGAAGATGAAGAGGCACGATCAGAATGAATCCAGGCAGAATAAAGGGAAGATTCAGAGATCTTCAATTAATGATCCAAACGTTACATAACCTTCATGCGGCAGTTACGGATAATCATTGTAATGTTACATTAATCCCATTATTAGTCATTAATGCTCAATCACTGAAAAGAGTAGACGTTATATTAAGAAATTCCCTATATAAGGGAGTAAAATATAACTTGTAAAGACACGTTCGAACCGCTATTGCAATATACTTACTTTTTACGCATCTTACTACTTTCTATTTACAAATTTACTTGCAATTATTAATATATCCTTCGGTTATCAGAAACCCGTGTTCTTCTTAAATGAGCTTTGACAGAGAATCTAATTCTTTGGTTAAACAAACATGCCTTCGAATTCTTTCATAAACCAATCAAAAGGGCTACCCCCTGGCAAAATCATATAAGGCTTCGATAATACCAAGACTCAAAAACTCTAATGAGTACAAAATTGTTCGAACTCTATAACTGTTCCTTACTTCATGCTAAGGCTTTAAAACCTTTGTGAACATGAATGATAAACAAAGGTAAAACTTTGAAAGCCGAAAAAGGTAGAAAAGCCTTATATATATATGATTAAACGATCGTTTTACAAAGCCCAGATCGTCCAAATACAAAATTTACAAAATCCTAAGGGATACTTTCACTTCGAGTTCATGAGATCTTTCTCACTTGACTAGAAACCCTAAGGGTTACCTAATTCCAAGTTCGAGTTCGAGCATATCCTCACTCGATCATTAAGCTTAAGGGTTGCATAAACTCAAGTTCAAGTTATAATTCAGGGTCCATCGATTAGAGAAGGTCGAAGGCAAGTCTTATCATCGGCCCTTAACTTCCCCAAACCTCGAACAAAACTTCATGATCTTATGCTAAGGCATTTTGACCCTTACATGAAGTAACAAAAAAAGACAACAGATTCATAAGCCATGGAAGGGAAGAAGTATCATATATTCATCAAAATCTTTTTACTAGAGCCATATGGCCCAATCAAGAATTCTTTACAAAGGCTGGACGAACTCGAAGGTAAAACAAAAAATCACTAAGGCTAAGCAGCATGGTCCTTGTCGGAGGAAGCATCTTCTCCCTCGGAGTATTCTTCACCAGATCCACTCAAACTCTCGAGGTCCTCCTCGAGAAAAGCCATTTTTCGAACCTTTGTTTCCTCTGCCCTAGCAATCTCGATTTTAGCAGATATATCGAAGCTTTGATCTCGGGCTCTCTTGAGGGCCTCCCTTCGAGCTTGCCACTTCGCATGATCCACCATGCCTTTGGCCTGCGCTAAGGTGGCTTCAACGTTGACCTTGAATTGGGTCGCACTAGCCTGGGCCTTATTATTGGCCACGACCGCCTTTGATTTGGCCACCTCGAGTTCTTTGGCCAAATTGGCTAAGTTGGACTGAAGCGCCTCAATTTTATTTGCTTGAACCAAGGCATTCTCTCTTGCAGCTCGAAGGTGAGACTCGGCCGACTCCAGCTCTGCTTGGAAAACCTCGTTTTGTGAAGCTAATATGTCCATGCACTCTTTGAACCTCCCGACCTCGGCTCCTATTGTGTCTATTTGTCACTAGAGGTCCTTGATCTGTTTCAGCCTCTTCCGAACCTGCATAATTGGATCATTAGTTGTTATCTCCAACTCGTGTTCACTATCGTGAAGCACCCCGAATACCTGCTCGGCCATCTCGGCATGCTCATCTCAAGCCATCGCCAAATCTGCCTTAAGCTTCTCACTGAGGAGCTTGTAGGTATCACATTTCTCAGTGAGGCCCTGAACCTCAGCATTGTGCTCCTCTTGGATTCGAAGGAAGGTGTGATGACTCAAGGGGTCATTTTATAAAATTAGACTCTGTTCCATACCAAATAGCCATAAAAAGACTAAAATTAAATACCTCTATTTGCGTGCGCAGTTCGGACGTGAAACCGGAAAGCTTTTATGTGAAAATATGAGAAGTAGTGATTTTTAGACTTTGGTCAACATTTTGAGTAAACGGACCCGGATCGATGTACCTACAATCTCGGGAGGTCCTCAGTAAAATATGGGATTCGGGCGTATGCCCGGAAATGAATTCCGAGGTCCCAAGCCTTAGAAATCAATTTTTGAAAGAAATTGTTTTGCTGAAATGTGTAGGAATTAAAGAAAACAAATAATATTTAAAATCATCGGTATCGGGTCTATATTTTGGTTTTGGATCCCGGTACATATTCATTATGATAATAAAAGGTTAACTGTGAAATTTGGTGAAAAACGTAGTTCGTTTGATGTGATTCGGACATCCGGTTGAGAAATTATGAACTTTAAGAGTTTTTGATGAAAATGATGAGTTTTGAGGTTTAATTCATAGATTTACATGTTATATTCATGATTTTATCGCACGATCAAGTCCGCATGATGTTTTTAGACTTGCGTGCATGATTTGTTTGGAGCCCCGAGGGCTCGGGTGAGTTTCGGGTAGGCCACGGGGTGTTTTACACTTGAAAATAACTACTGGTTTTTCCAATTCTGGTGTCCAGGTATTTGACCTATGCGATCGCATAGGAAAGTCCGCGATCGCATAGAGAAAAAAATTTGAGGTCCTGTTTGGTACCCTGTGCGAACGCAGCTCAGTGCTTGTGATCGCGTAGCACAGCCTGGGCCAAGCTGTGCGATCGCACAACATACAGTGCAAACGCACTGAGTAAATCAGGCCTGGGGGGGAGGGGAGGTCAATACCCTGTGTGATCGCACCCCTCCCCATGCGAATGCACTGCACGATTTTCCCTTACCCTGTGAGATCGCACCTCTTTATCCGCGATCGCACAGTTGCCCAGTCCAGCTAATATAAATACCTGTTAAAAACGGACAAAACCCTTTCTTCTCCAAATTTTCGAAGTTCCAGCCCTAAAAACGAGTTTTCTTCAGAAATCTTCATCCCCAATTCATAGGTAATCAATCCCAAACCTTGTTCTTTCAATTCCTTACTATTTTGCATCACTTTTAGAGCAAAAACAAAGAATTTTCATGGTAAAAATCCAGGATTTGGGTAGAATTAGGAAGTTTTGTAGAAATCGAATTTTTATATTAAATTAAGGTCGAATTTCAAAACTAATAGCATATTTGGGTTCGTGGGTGAATGGGTAAACGTAATTTGGTCTGAACCCCGAGTTTAGACCAAGCAGGCCCGGGGTTGGGTTTTCACTTTTTTAAAATAGAAAACTTAGGAAAAATTATATTTTTCAATAAAGCTAGTTCCTTTAGCAATAGTTAATGATATTAAGTTAATTGTGATTAGATTCGAGCAAGTTAGAGGTGAATTCAAAAGGAAAAGCAAAAATTGAGCAGTGAGTGGCATGTGAAATTGAGGTAAGTGTTTGGTCTAACTTTGGCTTGAGGGAATAGAACTCCCCACTTGTTTTCTATGTGAAATGCATGGTCGTGGTGTATAGGTGAGGTGATGAGTATCTATGCACCACCCAAATCGGTTGTTAAACATGATCCCCTTTCCCGTTCCCAACTTATTTGATCGTTATCTTAATTGTTATATGTTCATTATTGTTTCTATGACTAGGCCTTGTTGAATTGTTGTTAGATATTGTTGTGGTTATATTAGAAAGAGTATTGGTTGTTTTAGCTAGTTTCCTTGTGATATATAACGGTTGAGAGGTTTGACATTATTTTTACGAATTTTATATATATATATATATATATATATATATATATA